>APFE031634215.1:25817-41747 GCA_000404065.3 Pinus taeda
AGATTATTTACATCAAAATGCAGACTGGGTTTACAACTTTAATAAGATCAGGAGAATGACGATGACTGCTGAATGGCACGAACATCTCGATCAAGCGCTGCCCCTTTTTTCGCAAAAAGGGGGTGTACTGCTATGGGTAGTTGACACGCAGTGGTCAACAGGTCCCATTAAAAATAAATAATTATTTTAATAAAATTGTCTCTGGGTAGAATTTCCAAAACGATTTCTGGGTATTGGAGAATGCATGTGTCTAAGCTTTTCTGCAAAATTTGAGACTTAAAGCACATCCGATGCTACCATAAATTAACAAGTTTGATACAACATTTATTGTTGTACCAACATATCCCATCTAGTTTCATGAGTACATGAGGGACAATGCCAAAGTCAAGAGGATTATTCTTAATGAAGTCAGGGATCGCATCATTCCACATATCACAAAAAAGGGGACAACGAAGGAAATGTGGGATGCCATGGTCAAACTGTACCAGGATCCTTCTAAGAATAGAAAAATGATCTTAAAAAAAAAGCTGAGAACCATCAAGGTGAATAAGGGTGAGGATGTAACTTCCTATCTCACCAGAATTTAGTCTATTAGAGATGAACTTGCTGTAGTTGGGAAGAATCCAAGTGATGACGAGCTAGTGCGTATAACATTCAATGGGTTTACCAAGCAATGGCATATGTTCTTCCAGGTGATTTCTGGGCATGACAAGCTTCCATATTGGGATCGCCTATAAAGTGATTTCACTCAGGAGGAGCTGAGGCTTAGCTTAGTCCATGGCACCATTAGTAGTGGCAAGGCAATGAAGGTGAAGGAGGAACAAGAGAATGTCACTCTTGCGAGAAAAGGTAAAGTGAAGAAGGGTCCCAATAAGGGACAAGAATCGAAAGGGGAGAAGAAGGACCTATTGAAGGTCAAATCTTTTGGTTGCGGTCAACATGGTCACTATGTCAACAAATGTCCAAATTGAAAGAAGGATAAGAAAGGGAAGCAAACTGCAACTTCTGTTGAGATTGAGGATTTGTCTTCCAAATTGGATGATGAATTCGCTCTCATAGCTTGCCTCTCTAGCTCCATGTCCACAAGTGTCTGGTACAAAAGCAATGGAGAGTCAGTGCATATGACGGGAGTTAGAGACTACATCTTAAGTTACAGGGAGAGGAGATGGAATTCTAGATACAGATGGGAAACAAGACTAATTGTACTCCAATTGTGAGAGGTACCATCAACATTCAGAGGGAGTCAGGTAAGAGCACCAGTGTTAGAAATGTGTTGCATGTGCCAGGTTAAGGGATGTACCTAATTTCAGTATTTGCACTAGCCACTGCAACTATCACTCTGACACTCCTCTGCACCAACTGACACTAGTTCATCCTACTACTTCTGATCTGGGCTCCCTTAGCGAGGTATTGATCCAAGAGGTGGACTCCTCAAGGATCCTGCCCATCTGCAGTTCTTTTGAACTACAGTTCTATATCACACCACCTATGGACGATCATGGCAAACTCCTCCTCCTCGATCTGTGTGGATGCAACCTTCGGATCATGCTTCTCGTCCTTGTCCTTCTTCTTGAGAGGACACTGTGTAGCGTAATGACAAAGTTCGCCACACCATAAGAACTTGATCTTCAAAACATCTTTCTTTTTCTTCCACTGCTCTTGTTGCCCCTTAGATGCAAGGGCTGCATTCTCTTCGTCCTCCTTGGGCTTCGACCCACTACTGCTGCTTTCGTCAAGTTTACACTTGACCAAATCTCTCCTCAACTCCTCTTGCTTAAGAGTTGCCCACATTCCTTCCCAATCCGACAAGTTCTCCCTGCCCAGGATGCTCTAGACAAATACTTGCCACTCTGAAATTGAGTTGAGGGCCAGTCTTACCATCTTGGAAGACTGAGGTGTAGACCCCACGACTGCTAGCTCATCTCGGGTCTCCTAAAACTTTGCAAGGAATGGATCAATACGTTCCCCCTTCTGCATCTGTGTGGACCTCATCTTCTGCTCTAAGTACATCTTCTACTGCTCGAAAGATCCTTGATACAACGTTGACAATGCATCCCACATCTCCTTGGCAGTCCCTCTGCCAATGATGTGACAGACCACATGATCCTTCACTCTATCGAGGATCATTCTCTGTCTTTGCCATCTCTCCCTTGTACTTTTTGAGAGGATCTGGATCTGCGAGCACAACTACCACACTGTCGACGTAGGTATTGAGAAAATATTCATCCAGAAGGCATGACATCCTTGCCCGCCAGATCACATAGTTGGATGCACCATCCAATTGATCCTGATCTCTCAAACCATTGGCTGCCATTTCTGCCACTCGAAAAAGTCGAATGACCTCATCTCTCCTTGGTCGCTGGTATTGCAGGTAGGCCGAGTCTCTTTTGGTGAACTGAAAGGCCTAGAAGGAAGCTAAATCAAGGCCGCACTATCCTTGAACAATAGCACAAAAGCAGAAGATCTATGGTGGAAGGAAAGAATAGGTTTTTGAGGTGTTTAGGCCCTGATCTAGGGCTAACATGGGTGTCATAGGAACCCCTAACCAGGGCTAAAAATTTTCAAGCATATGTGCACAAGGCAAAAGTGTTTGATGATAGAAAATAAGTCTTCTATGCAGAGGTATGCTCTATTTCCTTGTTTGATGTCTTGTAAGATGGAAAATGTCCTAGTTGTACAGATTGTATGGTTGCTAGTGTATAGTTTGGAGGGCTGATTAGAAGAGCCCTTAATACGGTCCCTTATAAAGAACAATGACATATGGCAATATCCTTAGGTCTATGATGTATGGAAATATGCTTATAACAGTGATGAATGGCAATGATAGTTCTTCTCTTGACAGTGGTGAATGGTAGAGATACTTGTTACTCTTGATAGTGATGTATGGCAGTGCTATTTGTACTTATAACAATGATGATTGGGTAATGATACCTATGACAATGATATATGGCGATGACACCTATGTTCATGATAGTGACATATGGAAATGATATTTATGCCTATGATATGACCACCATACTTAACAGTGACGTGAGCTCTTATGACAGAGATATGTGCTATTTGTGATAGTGATACGGAGACCTATCAGAGGTCTTGTAGAGGGTTTATTAACACCTCCTAGATAGGCTTGTTTGTTGCCATTTCATGAGGATATTATATGATTCAGGGTAGGCCCTAGGAGGCCTAATGTGATTGATTTGAAGGGCATGTATCTCATGTCTCTCATGCTAAACTTTGATTGACTATTAGAAGAAGAAGAATTGATTCTATGTTTTTCCCCTTATGGGGTTTTTCCCTAGTCTCTAACCAAAAATCTTGGTGTCTCTATTGTGTATGCTTTTCTTCTAATGTTCCTTACTTTTCCGCTGAATTGTGAATGTTAATGTTCTCTCTATATAATTTCTTATGATGATTTGGGGTAAATGTAATGTGAAAATTGTTGAAAAAGTTTAAAAATGCAATTATCTACAGTAGAGAACTATTTAACCCTAAAATTAACAGCATATCCAAGGCACAACTCACATATCTAAGGCACAATCATATGTGTGAGGTAGGGTCGAAGGTCTGAGGAATATAAAAAGCAACAAAAGTCTATCTGAAATATATTTTGGGACAATGAAGATTCATCTGAGGCATGTCTTGTGTTTGAGAATGCTAGAAGGAATGAGCTTTTGAGTGAAGAAGAAGGACAAACCAAAGCAAAGCTCCATGGGCCAAATTGACTTGACTAGGAGGATGGACCTTAGACCAGGTTTGGCCTAGTTGTTGACTTAGATGTATCTCCGTTGGATTGAAGAATTCTCTATTGAAAACGCTGTTGGATTTTTCCCCTTGGAGTGGGGTTTGCCCAGGGGAAATTGTTGGTGTCTCTTGTCTTGTTGTTTCACTGTGATATCTACTCTTTTGTTCTTAATTGTTGAAATTTTCTAAGTGTAACTACTTGATGATTTGAATGCTTTAAAAAGTTAAAATGTATCATTAGAAGTAGTTATCAGATAGAAAATTGCTCTAGTCTCATTGATTACGAGAAAATCCACAAATACCACAACAAATCATTCTTCCACTTAATTTTTCTTACTACATTGGGGTACTATTACCCCTCTTGCCCGCATGGATACGTACATATTTTTTCAGTGCAACTTTCATCACCATTGTAAGCTCAAGGTCACAAGTCAAAATCCCTATAAAAAACCATGAGGCCATGTATTAGGTCTCCTAGACTTGTGTCTTGTTAGTTTGAGTTATTTTGTTTGGTCAAACCATGCCCTGTCCCTTGAAAGCTTACCCTGGGAGATCTCATCCCTAATTGGATTGGAGGACCTTGGGAGGTTTCTCATGAGGACTCATGGTTTTCTCGGAGCCTACATTGTGTAGAGGTGATCATTGGTGTATGGGCCAGTCAACTTTGCATCAAGCACACCTGTTTCATGCCACATGGTTAGAGTCTTATCAAGACTGTAGGTGACTTTGGCCTTGGTGCAATATCCCTCATGATAGCTCTCACAACATAATAGTCTCATTTGACAACTTTCATATTTCCCAAGGAAGTCCTTGGCAATGTTGCAAACATTGACATTGAGATAAAATCAACAAGGGTCTGAAATACGAAAAAATTGTAAAAATCGAGAAAATATCGGTAACAATCAGCAAAACTAAGATACTATCAAAATATTGGTGAAAATCAGCAAACATTGGTTGGGCCAAAAATTTCTGATTTTTTTGCGATAAAATTGTGATGTTTGCAACACTAGTCCATAGTGCCCGATGCAAAATGGTCCAGGTGGTCAAAAAGTCAACCTAGTCTCAAATTCAAGAGTATGATGAGAGGATTGCATGCCACATGGAATTTTCCTAGTGTGAGCATCTGGTGGCTAGTTATAGCTTGGTCAAACTTTGTCAACAATATAGGAAATGTTTCTAGGGGGTTTTTAGGTAGTGTTTGTGAAAATTCTATCAATGCAGCAACTGATTTACTTTTCCTACTTATTTCACCATAAGTTATTCATGAAATTACTTCAATAAACATTAAAATAAATATTGCTGCAAATATCACACCGTAATACAGAAACAAACATATGCACAAGAATCAACACATTGACACAATTATTTTGGACTAATGTCCCCAGAAAAACTCAATGTGGGAAAACCAGTGCAACAAGGGAGGATTTTATTATTCAACAATTTTCTAGTACAGCAGGGTGCCAAACTGGCTTAGCCACAGATAGACAAATTCTCTAGCACTTCTTCTGAACCTAGCATCAACCCTTCTGACCTCTACGAGACCTAAAACCCTCTGCATTAGCCTGTTGAGACTCTGTGCAGCCTCTCTGGCCTCTTGCGTCACTCCTGCAGCCTTTGCGTGGATGACGCAGGCCTTGTTGGCTCTGCGTAGTCTCTATTGCCTCTGCATGGCTCCCTCTGGCCCTACGTCTGCGTTTTCTACCTTTACGCGTATCTCTCGTCTCTCTGTTCCATACTTGCTACCTACCGACTGCTCTCCAGACTATTGGTTCAATTTCTCAGCTAACCCCGCTGTAGAAATTGAACTGACTGGTCTCCCTCAGTGTGTTCTCCAAGTGCCCCTCAAGCCTCTTCTTATACTTTTCTCGTTGACAAATCAATGACCAAGATTAAGTCCTTAATCAATGACTAAGATTAGATCTGGCTTGATCCATGACTTTTGGACCATTCTAACATAGTTTCATATTAATTCACATTAATATTTTATTTTCCCTAAGTTTAGACTTTGAGATTACATTAAAAATATTAATTATTTTAATATCTCCCAAACTATTTAGAATCTGCCCAAACCCTTTCTGGGTATTGGAGATCTTATGTGCCTTAGCCTCTCCACCAAGTTTCGTGGCTAGAGCACATCCGATGCTACCCAAAATCAACACTCCCTCTTAGCAAACACTGTGCTCTGGCAATACTCCTCACTGACCATCACCCTGATCATCCAACATCGGTTCCTGTGCTGATGCTAAGCTTTCCTGCCCAACATCCTCTGCACTGATGTATCTTGTACTGCTGCCCATGGCTCTGCCACTACTGCGTCTGTACGACAACTCCATCTGCATCTTTGCTGCTGTTGGTCTTTTCTCCCAACAAAACATCTGCACTGCAACTCCCTCTTTATCCGTGCTGCTAACACACTCATTTCTACTTCTAAAAGGGGTTGTTTACCATCCCCATCTTTTCCCTGAAGTAGACAAATTTTGACTTTCCAAGGGCCTTGGTGAGGATATTTGCCACCTGTTCTCCTATAGGAGTGTAGCTCAACTGTACAACTCCTTGTTGGACATAGTCTCTGACAAAGTGACACTGGATATCAATATGCTTCGAGCTATCATGAAACATTGGATTCTTAGAGAGTTTGATGCAACTTTGATTATCACACACGATCCTGGTCGCCTCCATATTTCTTTTGAATAGGTTCACTAGCAGTTTTCTAAGCCATATGGCCTCACACGAAGTTGTGCTTGCTGCCATATATTTTGCCTCAGATGAGCTCAGAGCCACAAACTTCTATTTCCTACTGCACCAGGAGGTCATTCCTGATCCAATGTTGAAACAGTACCCAGAGGTACCTTTCCGATCCACTGAAATTCCTGCCCAATCTGCATTAGTAAATCCACTCAACCTGATATCCTTCCCCTTGGTGTATAAGAGCTCATAATCAACTGTTCCCTGTAAATAACTGAGAACGTGTTTGGTTGCTTCCCAGTGTGCCCTCGTTGGTTCCACCATGAACTAGCTGAGGGTGTTGACAACGTAGCAAATATTTGGCCTGGTATTGACCAGATACATCAAGGACCTGTGAGCCGCCGGTATAGGGTGGGATCGACATCCTTGTCTTCTGTGCACCAATCTTCTTCCAGTTGGTGATCATTGGCATAGCCATAGGTCTACAGTCTCCCATCTCAAATCTTTTCAGGATTTTTGTAGCATACCTTCCTTGCCCAAGGAATATTTCTCCTTTCTGCTGCCAAACTTCCAACCCTAGGAAGTAGTGCATTTGTCCCAGATCCTTCATATCAAACTCTATGGCTACATTTCTCTTGCAATCCTCAATGCATTTGGATGATCCTGTCAGAAAGAGATCATCCACATATAGTACTAAGATAAGCGGCTCGTTCTCTACGACCAGATAGTAGAGATTCGGATCCGTGTCACTCTTGACGAACCCCATCTTCTGCAAGTAGCCATCTATTCGACCATACCACACTATCGATGCCTGCTTCAGCCCATACAAGGCTTTCTTCAGTCTGCATACATGAGACTTCTTCTCATGAGTTTCAAAGCCCCCTGGTTTTTCAATGTATACCTCTTCTTCTATTACCCCGTTCAGAAATGTCGTCTTGACATCCATTTGATGGATCTCCCATCCCATCTGGGCTGTAAGAGATATCACAGTCCCAATAAATGTATACCTGGCTACCGGGGCGAAGGTTTCCTCATAGTCAATCCTTTCCTTCTGAGCATACCCCTTGGCCACAAACCTAGCCTTGTATTTCTCAACATTGTCGTCCGCAGCATATTTGATTTTGTAGAACCATCTTGAACACACCACAGATCTATCTTGAGGTCTTGACACCACCTTCCAGATATCGTTCACCATTATGGGGTTATACTCCTCTACCATTGCATCTAGCCAGGCCTGATGCTAAGTTGCCTCCTTGAAACTGGCAGGATCTCCATCCTGAGCTACTAACGCCTGATATCTGTTTGGTTGTTTTCACTTCCTCCTACTGTTCCTTGGCTCATCGATGAATTTCTCTGCATCACGCAGAATCTGACGAAGTTCCCTGCTAGTTCTTCCTCTACCAACAAGAGTTTCTATTCGCTCCTCCTCCTCATCTTGAGAATCTTCCTGACTTGAGGAAGAATTCTTCACTTCCGTTGGTTGAAGAGGCATGACCAACAGATCCTCTTTCGACTACTCCTCGAAAGGCATTTCGCGAGATCTTCTGAATGCTTTATCGTCCATGAACTTACTTCTCATTGTACTACTACCTTCCTGCTCCCTGGAAGATAGATTCTGTATGCCTTAGCATTCTCTCTCTATCCCACTAGATATCCCTTTTCTGTAGTTTGATCCAGCTTCTTCCTTTTTTCTTCAGGTATGTGGCAATATGCTAAACTCCCAAATATCTTGAAATGACTGGCTTCAGGCATCTTCCCAGTGAAGACTTTCTCTGGAGTAATCTTGCCCAATGCCCGATGAGGAGTCTTGTTCTAAACGTAGACAGTTGTGTTGCATGCTTCCGCCCACAAGAATTTTGGCATATCCTGATCATATAGCATGGCCCTAGCTGCTTCTATAATAGTCCTGTTTTTTCTTTCTGCCACCCCATTTTGCTTCGGATTGTAGGGAGCTATCCACTCTCTTCTGATGCCCTCCTTAGCACAATAATCAGTGAAGTCTTTATCGACATACTCTCCAACATTATCTGAGCGTAAAACTTTTATTTTCTTCCCAGTCAAACTCTCCACTACAGCCTTGAACTCCTTGAATCGACAAAAAACCTCATCCTTGGTTTTCAAAAAATAAATCCAAGTTTTCCTCAAGTGTTCATCAATGAAGGTAAGGAAATACTCGGCACCACTAAGAGCTTTGATGGACATAGGTCCGCAAATATCTAAGTGTATCAATCCTAGTACACTCTTGGCCCTGTGTTTGCTCCCAGGAAATGTCGCCTTAGCATACTTTTCTAGATCACATCTCCTGCATACATCATCTCGTTTCGTACTCAGATTTGGAACTCCTGTTACAGTGCTCTTGAGAATTCTCAGAGCTCCATGGTGCAAGTGACCCATACTTCTTTGCCATAGTTCGTTCAATTCCTTGTCCTCATGACTGCCTATTAGTGCCATTGGTGACTCTAGTTGTAATCTATACAATCGATTACTTCTGATTCCGATATGCACCTTCTTTTTCGAGCTCAAGTGTTTGACATATACCTTTTCCTTGATGAAGTAGACGTCATAGCCCTTGCCTTGTAGTTGTGACACGGAAAGTAAGTTCATCCCCAATCCTGGTACATGCAACACATTTGTGGCACGGAACCGCTCTCCCGATTTTGTCTAAAAAACTATGGTACCCTTCCCTACTGGACTACACTTTGCCTTGTTCCCCACGGTGATCTGAAAGTTCATCTTCTCTTCTCGATATTCTGAGAAACACTCCTTGATTCCCGTCATGTGTCACAAGGCTCCATTGTCTATATACCATACTTTTGATGATGCAGCACTAGTCATGCACGCCACTTCTTCTTCCAGCCTGGAAGCCAACATAGAGAAATCGAGATCTCTTTCTCTTTGCAATCTTTTGAAAATCTGCGTGAGTCCCCTGAAGTGGATGCCTCTGCGTCGTGGTCGACCCATAATTGATTTTCCCTTTCTGTCTCTGATTACTTGCTCTGATACCATGTGAAAATTCTATCACTGTGGCAACTGATTTACTTTTCCTACTTATTTCACCATAAGTTATTCATGAAATTACTTCAATAAACATTAAAATAAATATTGTTGCAGATATCACACCATAATACAAAAACAAACATATGCACAAGAATCAACACATTGACACAGTTATTTTGGACTAATGTTCTCGGAAAAAACCCAATGTGGGAAAACTGGTGCAGCAAGGGAGGATTTTATTATTCAACATTTTTCTAGTACAAGAGGGTGCCAAACTGGCTTACCCATAGATAGACAAATTCTCCAGCACTTCTTCTAAACCCAACATCAACCCTACTGACCTCTACATGACCTTAAACCCTCTGTGTCAACCTGTTGAGACTCTCCGCAGCCTCTCTAGCCTTTTGCATCACTCCTGCAACCTCTGCGTGGATGACGCAGACTCTATTGGTTGTGCGCAGTCTCTATTGGTTGTGTGCAGTCTCTACTGTCTCTGTGTGGCTCCCTCTGGCCTTGCATCTACCTTTTCTGCCTCTGCGTGTATCTCCCGTCTCTCGTTCCGTACTTGCTGCCTCCTGACTGCTCTCCAGACCACTGGTTCAATTTGTTAGCTAACCCTGCTCCAGAAATTGAACTGACTGGTCTCCCTCAATGTGTTATCCAAGTGCCCTTCAAGCCTCCTCTTATACATTTCTAATTGACAAATCAATGGCCGAGATTAAGTCCCTAATCAACGGCTAAGATTAGATCTGGCTTGATCTATGACTTTTGGACCATTCTAACACAGTTTCATATTAATTCACATTAATATTTTATTTTCCCTAAGTTTAGACTTAGAGATTACATTAAAATTATTAATTATTTTAATATCTCCCAAATTGTTTAGAATCTGCCCAAACCCTTTCTGGGTATTGGAGATCTCGTGTGCCTTATCCTCCCCACCAAGTTTCGTGGCTAGAGCATATCCGATGCTACCCGAAATCAACAGTGTTAGGCAGAATCCTACATGCATTACACCCAAAGTGGTCAACTCAAGGACACGAAGTATACCCAAGTGTTAGAATTCAATGATCTTCAAGGATATTGGAGGACCAATACAGGGGAAGTATTGAATGATCAATATGCACAATTTTTGGCTTAGGTTGAGCCCTAGCTCTAGGTCATGCTAGGATGTCGGAATTTTCTAATAACACCAAGTTGTCTTTTATTCTCTTAGCTTTGGATTTAGCATCCATTAGATCTGTTGGCTTAGCTTGATTTAGAAAGAAACTAAATTGACCTTAGAAAGCATTCAAATATTACAACAATGTAGTGGTTAGGGTAGGCTCACTCAATCTTAGATTGAATTCATCAATTGTTGCATTTTCATTCCGCTTAATATTAGTTAAATTTAAGAGAAACCTAATATCTCTTCTTTCTAACCATCTAGGTTTCTCTACAACCCTCAGGGGAATTAATACTATTGTCAAGCAAATCTAGTAAACCATCTTCATGCATCCTTTTTTAAAGACAAAGCAACGCATTTAAACAAGACATCAGAATGTTCAATTTCTGCAATCATAATGAAATCCATGAAGGAATCCCAATGGTTACATGCACTAATAACATTATCTCCATGAAACAAAGGAAAACACTCTAGTGATTTAGGCAATACATCGGCTGTCCTGAAATATCTGTGAAATTAAAATGCTTATAATAATTTGTTAAACGTGTAGGAGCCATTTAACTTTGAGGATTAAGGAAACTTGAATGATCAACAAATAGATTTCTTAGATTTTGCAAAGATTCAAAGTCTGGAATTATTTGGTTTTATCTAGCTTTAAGCCTGTTACTCTTCTTCTATATACTTTTTCAGCTTCAAGGACAAGATGAATTAGATCTTGAGGGTTTCTTCTTGTAGTGTATTTCTTAGTTAAATTATCTTGAAGTGGATTTGCTAGATGAGATATTTAATTTATAATTCAAAACATACTCATCAAAATGAACGCATAAGAAGATTCCCTACAAAACCAGGTGGCAGACTTTATCCACGGCAATGACATCAAAATTTATTACCTAAACTAGCATCAAAATGACAACTCCCTTCCATTGCCCCAAGGTGGCATCTATGGATTGGACTTCTCCACTTAGATGCTATTTTAGGTGGTAACAGAGAGCATAAATGGTTGTTAGCCATATAAGATGTGGAAACTAGCTAGAGTGTGCCTTTTTTGGGGAAGAAATATGGTAATTAGGGATAACCACTTATACAGACTATCTTTGACTTTTTCCTTGGGAATGTAAGCACATAGTTCGAGCACTTCATGTTATTCATGTTTTCTTGTATTATAATGTACATATGATTATATAGTTAGACTTTCTTTATCCTTGGCTTGATCCATTTTTGGCAACAACTAGGTTTCAGTTTAGTAAAGTTAATGTTAGTCTTTGTAATTAATTTGCTACAACATCAACAATTGCTTCCATGTTGTTTATTTTACTTATATGGGCAAGAGAAAAAATAAAATGAAATAGTGAAAGATGCTCTAGTTGTCTCCAATATGATATTCTGGCTCTTCTTTTTCATGTGTAAAATTGAAATTTTTGGACCACATTTTCTTTTTGTAAGTGTCTTCATGGTCTTGTAGGTAAGTGTTGATTACCTTAACAAGCCACTAGATGTATTTAGAGAGATGAGACGAGTTCTTAAGCCTGGGGGTCTTGCAATTATGAGGTAAGATTACATCATAATCACATATATATTTTGGTCATGATACAGTTGTAACTTTTGATAGAATTTGTTGATTGAACCTTTCTAATTCTTGGTTGTTTAATAGTACACATTTTGTAATATGGTAATGACCCTACAATATAAATATAAAATTTCTTTTTTCTTGACCAATTATTTTAATGGATCCGGTAACTTTTATTGCTAATGATAAGGTAATATTTTATGCTTTCAAGATGTAAATCCTTAGAATTACTATCAACCATGGGTGTTATAATGATATCAGTCACCTCCCAAACTTGCACTTTAAGTGATATAGCCCTAAAATATGAGGATAACCTTGGAGGAAAAGCTTACTTAAGCATTCAACTAGGCCTAAAGGTCACAAGTTGACCTTAAGATAGCTTTAAAACATAATAACTGCATCAAAATAGTACACATGTAAGAATAAAGGCTCTCCATGTTGACATCATCCTATCAAAATGGACAATCTCCATCAAGCAAGTGACAAAGAGGCTCAAGAGTGCTCCTCACTCCAAGAAATCATCAAAGTGCATGGGTATATTTCCAAATAATTCCTCTTCCACCATGATATCATCTCCAAGAAGGCCAAATCACTCTTTTAGAGCACATGGGGGCGATGTGGCAAGCTCTGAGGTGAGCATTGGCACATGGGCGCAATGTAACTAGCCCTTCCAAGTCATCTCAGTGATAACCATCCTCATCTAGGCTATGGAACAAGGCAATGTTCATCAAATAGGATCAAGGCCAACCTAGGATTGTCCTAGGTCTATCTAGGTAAATCATCAATCAAGCCAACGCATTGACTTCCTAGTACAACATTTCAACATACAGAGGTGTAGCAAGGAGCATACAACCATGTGGAGTCTCATTAATGCCTAATGTTTATCTCATGAGGGAAATGCTAAGGCTACAGGGTCATGTTTGCTCTCAACAATGTGCAAAACATACTTTGAAAGGTGTTTGTTATGTGTCAAGTCTTCCTTCAAAGGATCTTTGTTGCATGCGGGATGAACCACCTGAAACATATCCTCAAGCTCAAGTGAGATCAACATCATCAAGGCCAAAAAATATTAAAGAATCATTGTGAGCCATATTCAATGTTAGGGCTACCAAAAATAGTTCACATTAACCTTGCCTTCTATTACCCACCAAAAGTGGGTAACCCCCAGGAGAAACTTTTCTCCTGTTCAACTCTTCCAGCCAATAGCCCATGAGAGCCACCTTGTAGCCGATGTGACATTCCATTCATATTTCCGCCACCTGCATTAGTCATATGTCCCCTCACCCATTTGTCAGCATCACATGTTGGAAGGTGGGATTCTAGTTAAAAGGTACTTTATTTTTTTTCATTCAAGTGTCGATCAGGTCATGTCGCATGTCGGTGCCCATGTTAACTCGTTTAGGCGGGTCGGGTTGGGTCAGGTCATGTCTGGGCACCCATGTAAACTCGTTCAGGTAGGTCGAATTGTGTCCTGTGCGGGCACTCTCGAGCACACGAGGTTGTGTCAAAAATGCTAAGTTGTGACCGAGCATGTGCCTTGTGCACGTTCGTGCGACTTGTTTGCCTGATGCTCCTTTGTGCCTTTGTTCAGGTCGTGTGTGAGTGCCATTGTTAACTCGTTTGGGCCAGTCGGATTGGGTCGTGTCATTTGTGGGCACCCATGTAAACTCGTTTGGGCAGGTCATGTTGTGTGTGGGTGCCCATGTAAAATCGTTCGGGCAGGTCGGGTCGTGTCGTGCGTGCGCTCACCTGAGCACTTGGCGCCACATCAAAAATGCTAAGTTGTGATCAGGCGTGTGCCTTGTGCATGTTTGTGCAACCTATTTCCCCGACAGTCCCTTGTGCCTTTGTTCGGATCGTGTGTGGTCACCCATGTAAACTCGTTCAGGCAGGTCGGTTCGTGCCGTGTGTTGGTGCGCCTGGGCACACGGGGTCATGTCAAAATGCTAAGTTGTGACCAAGCGTGTGCCTTGTGCACATTCGTGTAGCCCATTTGCCCAGTGCTCCCTTGTGCCTTTGTTTAGGTCGTGTGTGGGCGCCCATGTTAACTCGTTCAAGCAGGTCGGGTCGTGTCGTTTGTGGGAACCCATGTAAACTCGTTTGGGTGGGTCGTGTCATGTGTGGGCACCCATGTAAACTCGGGTCGAGTCATGTCATGTGTGCGCTCTCCCAAGCACACAAGATCGTATCAAAAATGCTAAGTTGTGACTGAGTGTGTGCCTTGTGCACGTTCGTTTGGCCCGTTTGGCCAGCGCTCCCTTGTGCCTTTGTTCGGGTCATGTGTGGGCGCCCATGTAAACACGTTCAGGTGAGTCGGGTTGTGTCATGTGTGGGCGAGCTCGGGCACACGGGGCCATGTCAAAAATGCTAAGTTGTGATCGAGCGTGTGCCTTGTGAAAGTTTGTGCGACCCATTCGCCCGACGCTCCCTTGTGCCTTCGTTTAGGTCGTGTGTGGGCGCCCATGTTAACTTGTTCGGTCAGGTCGGGTTGGGTCGAGTCGTTTGTGGGCGCCCAAGTAAGCTTATTCTAGTGGGTTGGGTCAGGTCGTGTCATTTATGGGCGCCCATGTAAACTTGTTTGGGCTGGTCGGGTTAGGTCGTGTTGTGTGTGGGCGCCCATGTAAACTCATTCAGGTGGGTCGGGTCGTGTCATGTGTGGGCGTGCTTGGGCACGCGGGGCCATGTCAAAAATGCTAAGTTGTGACCAGGTGTGGACGCCATGTAAACTCGTTTGGGCTGGGCGGGTCGGGTTAGGTCATGTTGTGTGTGGGCGCCCATGTAAACTTGTTTGGGTGGGTCGAGTTAGGTCGTGATGTGGGCACCCATGTAAACTTGTTCGGGCGGGTCAAGTCATTTCGTTTGTGGGCATGCCTAGGCACACGAGGCCATGTAAAAAATGCTAAGTTGTGATCAGGCATGGGCCTTGTGCACGTTTGTGCGGCCCATTTGCCCAACGTCGGGTTAGTTCATGTCATTTGTGTGCACTCGTGTTAACTCGTCTAGGTGAGTTGCGTCGGGTCTTGTCGTGTGAGGGCACCCATGTAAACTCGTTCGGACGAGTTGGGTTGTGTCATGTGTGGGCATGCCTGGGCACACGGGCTCGTGTCAAAAATGCTAAGTTGTGACCTGTCGTGTGCCTTCTGCACGTTTGTGTGGCCTGTTTGCCCGATGCTCCCTTGTGCCTTCGTTCGTATCGTGTGAGGGTGCCCATGTAAACTCGTTTAGTTGGGTCGGTTCATTTCGTTTGTGTGCCCATGTAAACTCACTCGGGTGGGTCGGGTTGGGTCGTGTCGTGTTGTGTGAGGGCGCCCATGTAAACTCGTTCGGGTGGATCAGTTTGTTGACCACTACGTGTCAACTACCCATAGCAGTACACCCCCTTTTTCACAAAAGGGATTGCGCTTGATCGACGTGTCTGTGCCATTCGACTACCATCATCAGCCCGATCATGTTATGTTGTAAACCCAGTCTACATGTGTAAACTGTAAATAATCTTAGCAGATTTGAGTCATGTATGTAAATTGCATAGGAAAACCTAATTTTCTAGTGATAATCTACATTCTGAAAGGTTTTTTGTCTCACCGATCCATGATCGGCAAAGTTTTCCTTCAGCCTAACCCCAAAGTCGGAATGAATTTTGTCATTAGAATCTTGGGGGAATCCTAATGCATTGATCTACTAGATTATATCTGTGTCGCAAGACTGGGTGGTCTATGAGGGTCTATGTCAAATGGGTTTTCCCCCTTGAGATGTAAAATTGTAAAAGTCATGATGT
>APFE031634215.1:51081-94297 GCA_000404065.3 Pinus taeda
TTAACAAAAAACTGAAAAATTCATTTTTGGTGTCTCTATGTTCCATTTCTCTATAGTTAAAACGCGCTTAATGCTTATTTGAAGTTAGCTATGTGAAAGTGGTAACTGGTCAGCGTTTAAACTTTATGATCATTTAAAGCATTTAATTTTTCTTGAAGTTTAATTGTTGGATCATCGTTAAAGCATCGTGAAGTTACTGGATATCTTGCATTGCTTGGGTTATTTGATGATAAATGTTTGTTTTACATGGTTTATACTTCTGCAACATTTAATAAACAATTATTTAATCATTAACTCCATAAGGCACTGGTACACATTAATTTCCAAAAATCAATCAGGTGTCGAATTGCCTTGTTGTGTCTCCCAACCCAACTGGTCCACAGTTGATCTTCCTTTGCCCCATAGGGTCTACCCCCCTTAGCCTTGGGAGATGGCTTAAACCGAGGGATCGGGGATCAGGGTGACAGCCCCTGGTCTGAGCGTTGTCGTGACAATCTGTGCGACAACACAGTTCATTTCATTTGTGTGCACACATGTAAACTCATTCGGGCAGGTTGGGTCGAGTCATGTCATGTGTGAGCGCCCCTAGGCACACAAGGCCATGCCAAAATTGCTAAGTTGTGATCATCAGTTGTGTGCCTTGTTCACAGTTGTGCAGCCCATTTGCCGAGCGCTCCCTCGTGCCTTCGTTCGGGTCGTGTGTGGGCACCTGTGGGAACCCAAAATTTCTTTTGACCAGGTCAGGTCATGTCGTGTGTGGGTGCTTACGCACAAGGGGTCGTGCAAAAAATGCTAAGTTATGATTCGCCTCTCTGCCTTACGCTCCCTTATGCCATCCAAATGATAAACATGATAAGTTTGCTCAGCGCTTCTTTATTCCTTTGTTGTTGTTGTGCCAGATGGAAACCCCAAAACTCCTCCATGCCTATGTTGCTCTCGTGCCCCTGGGTCACTCGCTATAAACCACAAATTTTGACTGGGCATATGTGAACAACTCCCTTTCCACTCTATGTTCTTGGAGTTGGATGGGTTGTTGTGTGTGGCTCCTTGAGACGGCTAGCCTCTTCATTGTTTGATTGTTTATGGTGTCGGTTTCTTGTGCTTGTACTCTTTCTATGTTGGAATTGTTAGTTGAGATGCATACATTTAAGTGGAATGTGGAAGGGTTTTGGTTGTAAACCCACCCCCCCCTCTTGCTTACTTTTTCCATCGGGCGATGTGAGGAGTGGTTCTCCTTGTTGTAAAGTTAAGGGTCGACATTCCTTTCAAAGTGCACATCGTCTGTGGTTGCGTTGGCTTTGAGGTTTTGATAGATGTGGTGACCCATATGTTTGATCGAGTGGTCGACTTTTTCCTTACATCTTGTGTGCGCAGTAGACATTTGCGGCTCGAAATGTTAAGACACAGCGTGATGGGTATTCATTGTTGTGATTGTGTATGCGATCATGGTCCAATGGGGAGGAGGCTTGCTACGTCAATGGTGGGGGCTATCTGGAAGAAGGAACTCGAGGTGGAACGCTTCGACCTCCCTCCTCTGTGTGGAAGTGGTCGCAGGTGAAAAGTATTCATTGCCTAGTTGGTAAGCTGATGGAGCAATCTCCTAGGTTGCTAGTACGTAGGGTGTGTGGGGTGCGAAGTTGCCCGATCCCTCCTCCTGTTCAGATATGTTCTTGTATTGTGTAGCGAGCTCCCCCTGATTTGCATTTATTTTCTTCCTTTTCCTCCGCTGTAATATCCCTAAGGGAAAATTAACAGTAAATATGCAAAGCAAAAGAGAAAAAACACAATGAAACAATAACAAGCAATTAGACCACAAATTGGCACCAAAAACTGCGTTGTGTACTCTTTTTATTAATGAAAAATGGGTGTACAATAAGGTGTTGGAGTGAGTGCACATGGGCTTGCTCTAGGCAAACAAGCAAAGCCCAAAATGATAAGTAAGACACTCTCCTCCAAACTATTGCTATGTTGCCCAAGTACTGCGTTGTAGCTGCCCAGAAATGTGTTGCTTCCTGAAAGGATCTGCTGCTAGGGCCCTCTCCACTACTTAGAAAATTTTGGGAAATTAACCCTGACCTCTCCTCAATAAACCCAGAATAACCCACGAAGGGTTCGGCCAAAGCTTGACCTCAGAAATTCGACCCTCTTTGGCTTGAGTGGCTCTGTTGCTAGGCAAATCGACCCACCTATAAAATTTGCTACTAAATGCGCCAAAAATGCCTGCAATCCCTGTTAGAAGGCTCCCCAGACCTTCCCTCCAAGTTTCCACTTCAAACTTCACTCACTCCTCAACCTCCTAGTGTGACTTTACCTAAGACTGCGTAGTCCCTGCACTATTGTAGCTTCCCCTCTGCTGTATTACAGCCTCACTATTGCTGGTATGATTTGGAACTAAGTAGAACTCCCTCCTTAGGCTGGCACTTGAAGTCCACCGAAGCAAGGGTTGGCATCTCCACTCAGAAACACCCATGTGTTGAACAACACATGCAGACTTGGCTCACTATGCAAGCGTCCTATGTCAAGAGACAAATTCTGAAATAATAGATGAATGAGCAAAATGAGAGTCCCTCCTTCATTTTGTCACAGTTGCCTCCAAGATTTCCCATGTGGGCCCACGTCGAATTCCTCATACCAATTTTCGCTCCAATGAGAGAGTACTCTCCATGCGGACCGGAATTTCCTTGTGGTGGCCCCCACGCTCCACCAAGGCCACAATCTTCCATATAGCTCTAATGTTGGAGTGCTTCCTACGCCAAAAATCAAATGTGATTCCTCTAAGCCTACTTATCCTAAGTGTAACCATGTAATAAACCAAAATTGAGCAAAATTGATATTTACTTAGTAAAATACTAAGTAGGAATATCACATTCATATCGAGGTTGCCGCAGGGGGTCAAGTGATTGAGGTCCATCGTTGCTATTGTCCGGGTGGACTCCTAGGTGGCCTCGGTGCAGGGCGTGGAGGGTTGATGGGAATTTCTAAGAGAGGCTGCGGACTCAGTTTGTCTCGTATTATTTCCTTCCTTTGCCTTTGCATCGAGGTTTCCATAGGTGATTGAGGTCCACCATTGCTACTCTCCGAGTGGACTCCTAGGTGGCCTCGGTGCGAGGCAAGGAGGGTCAGGGGGCATTTCTAAGAGAGGTTGCTGGATCGATCGTTCTCGTTTTATTTTATTCCTTTGCCTTTGCACCAAGGCTGTCACAGGCAATCAGTCGATTGAGGTCCATCGTTGCTGCTATCCGAGTGGACTCCTAGGTGGCATCGATGCGGGGTGGGGAGGGTTGAATGGCATTTCTAAGAGAGGCTCTGGGGTCAATGGTTCTCATCTTATTTCCTTCCTTTGCCTTCTCATCGAGGCTGCCACAGGCGGTCAGGGAATCGAGGTCCACCGTTGCTGCGTCAGTGTGGGGTAGGGAGGGTTTGGGAGGGCATTTCTAAGAGAGTGGGTAGGTGATCGCCCGTTTTTGTTTTCTTCCCTCTGTCAGTTCATTGTGGTTGCTGCAGTTGATAAGGCTTTGACCATTCTTGTTGGTTAGGGGGTGGTTGCAAACTCCCAAGCAACCTTGGTGCTTTGTGACTTGGCAGGTTTACCCATTTGTTCGCTTTGTGGATCTTGCATCCATCATCCGTTGCGTATGATGTCAACATTTCTTTTGCATGTCCTTGGCATGTAGTGTGTGTTCCCTTCTTGGGATGCAAGAGGTGCAAGGTATAAAAGTTTTACATGATATTTTGATATCTCTTTGACTTGATGGGTGTTCATGCTAGCTCTTGGTAAGAGAGTGCTTGGAATGCCCTTTGAAGTGGGAGGGTACTACCTAGTTGATCCTACCGGTAGTCATATGCTTGTCTCAAAGATTAAGCCATGCATGTCTTAGTATGAACGAATTCAGACTGTGAAAGAAAATTGCGGATGGCTTATTAAATCAATTATAGTTTTTTTGATGGTACCATACTAGGATACCCATAGTAATTCTAGAGCTAATACGTGCACCAGGTCCTGAATCTTTGGAAGGGATGCATTTTTTAGATAAAGGCTGCCATAAGCTTGCCTGCTTCTCCATTGAATCATGATCACTTGATGGATCGCACAACCCTTTTGCTGCTGATGCTCATTCAAATTTTTTCCCTATCAACTTTTGATGGTAGGATAGAGGCCTACCTGGTGGTGATAGGTGATGGAGAATTAGGGTTCGATTTCGAAGAGGGAGCCTGAGAAACGCCTACCACATCCAAGGAAGGCAATAGGGGCCCAAATTACCCAATCTTGACATGGGGAGGTAGTGATCATTGTTGATTTATGGTAGCATTGAATGTGCTCTAAGCCTCAAAATTTGCAGGGACGCTTGGACACATGTATTCCACAATACCCAGAAATCGTTTTGGGAAATTCCACACGGAATCAGTTTTATTAAAATAATTAATTATTTTTAATCGGGGCCTAAGTCTAAACTTAGGAAATTAAAATAATTAAAGGGTATTAATATAACTGTGGGTGAAACTTCTAGATAAGATAAGATAAGATAATTTTATTAATGTCCAACGAATGACCACAAAGTAGGTCAAAGGGACTGTCGGTTACAAAAGGGGTCGTGCCCAGTAGGAGAACCAAATGGTCTCCTCAGAAAGACAAATACTGAAAGAAAGATAGGAAATAAAAACAAGGTGGGTCGGGAAGAGCGTATGGAGCTACAAACCCGATCTCGCCGACTGATCTCTAGACTGCGTTGCAGGATCACTAGTGAAGAAGAACCTGGGGACGCGAATGTGGGAGTCCGATTCTCCTAACATCCGAGGTTGAGAGAGAAGAACTGTGGATAGTTCAGTAAGGTTTGCTGGTTTGAAACTGTGGGCACTGGTTGCCTCTCATTGTGTTGTCTCCGTGATCTAACGATCCTGGGCCGCCTCTCGGGGAGATGCCTGGCGCGGTTCTGTTGCTGGGTCCTCGTAGGCAAGGGGCTTCTCCTCTTGACTGAATGAGGGGTTGTCGATATGTGTGAGCCAGCTTGATCGGTATTCTCACTGGTTGATCTCTTAACTCCTCGGGCTGAGGGAAGTATACTGAAGAAAGAGGTGATCTGACGAGTAGTGTTGGGTCGGACAGGAGGCTGGAGGATATGCTCCCGATGCTTAAGAGTCTCCTGGATATAAAGTGCGACGCATCTCTGGTCCGTGTAGTTGAAGAAGCTGGAAAGGGTATGCGGTCCTCTAAATAGACAGTGAAAACGACCCCTGATCTCGTAATATATCGGACACCCGAAGATGAAGTGCCATTCGTTTTCCACCTCCTGAGTATGGCATATCCGGCAGATCCTGTCAACTCTCTCTATCTGGTGGTCTGTCTCTACCCGAAGCCTATGTGATCCAACTCTGAACTGCCCGAGGGGGATCCGAAGAGCATGCATCCAATGCCGAAGCGTGTACTGGGGGCGAACTATAAGCCCGTCTCTGATACTCAAGAAGTGTTCTGCATAGAAAGCCATCTTTGGACGCAGCCCCCCCAGGGGGTCAATCCATGTGACCTGGATAAACTGTTTGTAGATGTCTTCCTTGATGATCTTATTTAGTTCCTGCCTGGGGGGGAGTCCTCTGGGGGCGTTCAAGGAGTACCGAAAGGGGGGGAGGTGATCTGTATGGAGTCCCACTGCCTTGAGGAACTTTGAGACCCCTGTATACCAACATTTGGTTTTTCCTGGTTGTGTGCGGTCGATGGCCTCAGAAGAGCAGTAGGCTAGATAAGGGTACCTGTCACGCCCTTTCAAAGTGTCTGCGAAGCTCCAAACTTGGTGGAGAAAGGAGACAAGTCTGAAGGCTGTCTCAAGGCGGAAGGGTTGTGCACCAAATTCGGCCAGTATGATTTGTTGTGGGATAGTACACTTGCAACGGATAGTGCGACAGAGGAGAAGGGTTTGGATTCTCTCAACTGCCGCCCAGTCTGACTCAAGCAGGGAAGGGCCCCAAATTTCTGATCCGTACAGGACTGTGGGTCGGATCAAGGTGTCCATAAGGTTCAACTTTGACGAGATGTCCTGGAAGTGATGGCGGAAACATTGTCTCTCCAATATGGCTAGAGAGCCATACCCCTTATTGATCCGAGGTTGCAGAGCTGGCCGCATACTGATTTGAGCCATTGATTAGAATCTAATCTAGGCCGTTGCTTCTCAACAAAAAGATTATAACAGGAGGCTTGATGGGCATTTGGAAAATACATCAAGTGGAGATCAGAAGATCGAATTTCTAAAGCACAGCAGTTGCCGGGAGAGAAATTCAAAGTGATCTTTTTCAGTGAGGGGCAGGGATAGTTCCGTTTTGTTAAAATTGGCAATTAGGGCCAAACTCCATGTGGATCACCTTATTTATGGCAACTGATATTTTTCCTAGATTTGTCTTGTCAAGAGGTGTAGAATTGATCTAAAGATCATCCGATTCCGACATGTATTTATGGAGATATGAATTTATTTGTATTTACTTGACAAATTGTCAAGGTCGGTCACCAACTAAATGTGTGGCACACATGCCCAGCAAATCATATAAGTACAAGTGAGATGGATTCATTATCAACTCATCTCATCTAAACTCATCTTCTCTCTCCTCATCTTATTGGGCAAGCAAAGGAGCAGCGTCTCTCACACGTGCAAGAAGGACAAATTAGGGCAGCGTTGACTGAATTAGGGCAGCGCTGACTTTCTAGGCAGCATTGACATTTCTAAGGCTGCGTTAACCAAATGTTGGTTTGTTTTATGGAGCATTGACCAAGGGAAGACTTGCGCTGACTTTTTAGGGGCTGCGTTGACCTGAAAGTTGACTAGCATTGATTGGTTAGGGTTGACCGCAGATTGCTGAACTTTGACTGTTGTTTTGACCGAGTTTTGTGGACTGTTTTGGGCTGCTAAAGATAGCTATTGAAGACCGAGTTCGTCAAGTTGACTAGAAGTCAATCTGGGGCTGTTTTGACCAAGTTTGACTTTGCTGATTTAGGGTTTGCTGTTGCTGCTATAGAATTACAGAATTCTGAATTTTACTATTTCTCTCTGCTGAACTATTGAAGATTAAAGAAGAATTGATCAAAGTGTTTCCCCACATTGGGATTTGTCCCTGGCTAACCGCCACATCTTGTGTCTCTTGTCTTGGCTTGTTTTCTGTCAATCGTTTAATGTTCTATTTGCACTTTATGTTTATGTCATTGCTAAACAGTGGCTAATAAAAACAAATATTTGAAATAAACTACTCTAAGCATAAAACATACCATAATTTAACATGGTATTAGAGCTGAGGTGAAGACAAAGCCCAAGCAAGTGCAAGAGCTAGATCAATCACCGAAGGCTGTTGAAGCAATCTTAAAGAAGTCATGGGGTCCTCAGCACACTTCCCCGCTGAAGACAAACTCCATGAGAAGTCTAACTATCACAGATGGAAGATGTCTCTCGATTTGACATTAGAAGAGCAGGAAGTGTTGGACCATGTGAGAGGCAAAATTGTTGAGCCTCCATCAAATGCATCCGCTGCTTCAAAGAACAAGTGGACCAGGGGAGAAGTCAAAGCAAAGAAGATCATCCGAGACTCTATCGATAAGCGCCTGGTGGCCTATGTTTCCGAACTAACCACCTCCAAGGAAATCTACGATTGATTGGTGAGTTTATTTAAAGTTAATGATGCAAATCAAGTTTTGTTCCTTAGAAATAAGCTGAAGGATATTAAGAAGGGCAAAGATGAGAGTATTCAAGTAAATTTCTTAAGGATCACCAAAATCAAGAATGATCTCCTATGTATTGGGTAAGTAGTTCCTGACAGGGAAATGACTATCACAACTCTCAGAGGGTTGCCACCTGAATGGTATATATTCAGGACTACTTTTCTCAACAATAATGTAATTCCTGGATTTGAGGAATTATTGGCAAGATGCATTCAAGAAGAAACAAGGATGGAAGAGCAAGAAATGGCCGCACTTAAAGGCAATCCCTCTGCCTTTTCTTCTCATGCTAAAGGAAGAAACCATTTTGGGGCTAAATCCAAAGGAAAGGCCGCACCGAAAGGTGGAAGAAAAGGACGATGTTACAATTGCAACAAAATGGGCCACTATGCGAGGGAGTGCCCTGATAAAAGGGACTCACACCATGGCGATGATCAAAATCACTCTCAAGGCAATCAAAGGAATGGCAGGTCCAATGGCAGAGGTAAAAGGAATGCTGGAAATCAAGGAAGAGGTCAACCCTTCAAGAAGGCAAAAAACTCCAGGTATGAATCTAACGTTGTTAACAATAAGCAAGATGAATATTATCTACCAGTGGCCCTCTCTACTACTGCACCCTCGGACTTGCTAGGAAATTGGCTTATTGATAGTGGTGCCTCAAGGCACTGTTGTCGCATAGAGTGTCTAAGGACGTGACAACGCTCAGATCGTGGGCTATCACCCTGATCCCCGATCTCTCTGTTTAAGCTGTCGCCCTACAACAAGCTAAGGGGGTAGACCCTATGGATAAACGTGATGAAGGAGAACCAGCTGGATATCAACCGGCTTTGGAGACACAGAGAGGTAATCAAATACTTGATGAAGGCTTAGCAAGGCTTAAGATTTAATTAGATTTCAAATGAAAAATACTAGTGCCTTTAATGATCCTGCTAGGCAAAATGAAAACCCAGTAATTGATTAGTTACTGCTGCTTAGAAAACAGGGATATGAAAACTCTTTTAACAATCGCTTGAAAATATTAGCAAAATGTCTAAAATGTAATGAGCATTAAATAATCCAAGCAAGGACGACAGATTTTCTATGGAAGTACAATGTCTTAGCAATTAAATTTAAAAAGATGCAAATGCTTTCAATAACCACAAAATTTAAATCCTAACCAGTTTAGATCCTAGAATTTAAATGATTATGCTTAGAAATCCCAAATCTAGGAAATTTACCATTTTCAAATAGTTAATCTTCAAATATAAAAGAAATTTAAGCACATTTAACTATAGAAAAATGACAAACATTAATACCACAAAAGTTCACTTTCAGATTTTATCCTTGAAAAACCTTTTTCAATATGCGGCAAATGATTTATCAAGATTTTCTAATGTGACCAAAATATATCCAATATATATATATATATATAATCAAAAAATAAGAAAAACAAAATCAACCCAAAAAAATTGAAACAAAATGAAAACAAAATCGATTTTTTGATTTTTGATTTTATACTTCATAAAAATAAAACAAAAGAAAATCAATACTGCCTATCTAACCCTAATCATAAGCATAAACAAATGAAACATCAAAAAATTCGAGAACGTTTATTTCTTATTGCTTTAGGTTAGACGGAGACAAAGGAAGTTGACGGGCAGACAGAAAGGAAGGCGAGGGTTTGGAACAATGAGATGAGGAAGGCGAGTTTGTGTGGATCATGGGATGGCCAATGGATGGGCAACGAGCAGCGTGGAGAGTTGGAGAATGCTGGAGCGGATTAAGTGGCTGCATGGAGGAATAAAGTGACACTGGAGAGTTGTGGGATGGCAGAATGTTGGCAGACAGCAGAGGGAGATGAGGGTGAGGAGTGCATATACGATAGTAGTGAGGAGCGGCTTTCAATGACTACTTGCAGGTTATGGCAGCTGCGTGGATTTGGAGAGCAAAGAAAACCGTGGAGAATGAGAGCTATGCGTGAGGGTTTAGCAGGTAATGGATGGAGCAAGCGGCAGATTTGATGGTTAACGTGAAGGTTTAGGAGCTACGTGAGAATGAAGGAGGCTATGATGGTGGCAAAGGAGAGACACAGTTGCAGCGGAAGAAGAAAACGCTCTAGAAGGTTGCGTGGAGTGTGTGATGGCTAGCCGAAGAGGAATGGCCAGTGGATGGGGAGATGGTGACACTGGTTTGATTTTTTAATGGTGGGCAGCAATGAGAGGTGGTATGAAATAATGTAGGGAAAAGGGTTATGATGGTAGCATGCACAGAAATAGAAGCTGATGTCAAATGTTGCGTGAGAGAAGAAATGGATTGGGTACAACGCTTTAGAGCTGCAAGGGTTTTACACAACTTGCTTAAAAAGATTTCAAAATTTTCTTGTGAAAATGAAACCCCAGGCAGTAGTAGGAAAGTGGCCCTGAAATATCCTCAAAATTCTCCAAAAACCCTAATAAAAAATTTTAAATCCTTCTACTTCAGATTTGCCTAATGAAAAACCCCACAAACATTTTCCAAATCTGAAATAAATGCCCCTGCAAGAGTTGATTCTGAGGCCAGATCTTACCCTCCAGGGCCTAGATCTGATTTCAAAATTAGACTTCACTTTCAGATCTGCAACCTATAATGGCAAAAACAAAACACCCAGAAACAATACGTACAATGATGAAATTAAAAAGCCCGAAAACCAGCGAAATAATTACATTAATTACAAGCTAAAGGCTCTAAGTAGCCAGATCTATCTTTATGCCACACATATTTTTAAAATTTTAAATTCAAAGTGAGGTGCTTCAGAGAAAACCCTTCATGCATCAACAATGGAAGTTCTAATGATAAGCCTGGGATTCAATCAAGTTGGGCCCTTTAGAAAATGCTAATCGAGAGTTGGCTATTCCAACTGAAAACTTCCTTGAAACACCCGATGATCTTGAAATTAAGAATTTCCTGCACAACTCAATTCAACCATTAACGTAGAGAGAGAGAACGACAATAAAATTCAGATTTAATGGAGATACCTGCCATATAATTCAAAATTTAAACTACTATTCAAACCCCAATGATCAAGCAAGATACATGTGCTTAGATCACTCTTCATAAAGCTATCATCAATGGCTAAAAGGAAATCTATGCATGAAAATAAAACATCTTACAGCATTTCTACGAAGAGTAACACCAACAGAAATTAAGCCCAAAGTCTTTCTTTATTGCACATGAAAAACGATTACAAGAGAGCTTTCACTTAGCACATGACTCCAAGATTGAATGATCTCAACTGACAACTGACCTTCTATTTAAAGACAAAACCTCCAACAGCGAATTCGAGTGATCCTTGTCAAAGTGATCTCGACTGTTGATGAAGATCAAAATTTCTTTTAATCTCATCCGTCGAAATTTTAAATTATCGAGGAAATTCGAAATTATCAATTAAATGTATTTTAATTAATTCAAAAATTAAATTTTTGAATTAATTTCCTCAAAATTTTGACTTTGACTTAACCTTAGGGACCAAAAGCATAAAATTTAGCAGAATAATCAATTAACCTTAGTCCCTGGACCTTTTAAAATTTAATTCTTTAAAGAACCCTTGAATTTAGCCTTTGGAAAATTTAAAATTACCTAGGACCTACGACTTATGAGGGGATAAATTATTTTTCTAACCCTCAAGACATTTTGCATCATGATTTTTACATTTTTACATTTCAAGGGGGAAAACCCATTTGATATAGACCCTCATACACTACCTAGTTCTGCGACACAAATATAATCTAGCAGATCATGCGATTTGTAACAAAATAACCTAACCAAATAGTTAGGATTATTCCCAAATCACTTTTACATAGACTTGATCTAGCACACTAGGACTCCCCTAACATTCTAGTGACAAAATTCATTCCGGCTTTGGGGTAAGGCTGAAGGAAAACTCTACCGATCATGGATCTGTGAGACAAAAAACCTTCCGGAATGTAGATCATCACCAGAAAATTAGGTTTACCTAGGTAATTACATACATGACACGGATCTGCTGAGATTATTTATAATTTACGCATGCAGACTGGATTTACAATATAACATGATCAGGCTGATGATGATAGCTTAATGGCATGGACATGTTAATCAAGCACTATCCCTCTTGCAAAAAAAAGAAGGGGGTGTATTGCTATGGGTCGTTGACACGTAGTGGTCAACATCTGGCTCTACTTGAGGACACGTTGCTGCATTGTAGGAATGTGAGAATCTAGAATCTGCATCCACGCAACACACAACAAAACATAAGTAGCATCCATACAAAAATCATCATATAACATTAAGCACAAAAAAGATATAAGCTTTGCAATTATTAACTATCTAGTAACATGAAAAGTAAATCTAATCCTAAAACAGAAATGAAATGAAATGCTAAAAAGACAAGGTGTAGGGTTAGAAATATAATACAAAGGATGCCCCATGTCATCAGATGTCATCTTTGAAGAATAGCTTGAACATTTGGCCATTCGCAGGTAAGTCAAGTGGTTCGCCATTCAATCTGCTCAAGTGGAATGAGTTTGGTCTAGCAATGTCTCTGATAATGTATGGTCCCAGCCACAAACTGTCAAATTTCTTGTGTTTTCCTGGTTTTTCATTCCTGCGATCCCAAAGGATTACCATATCTTCAACCTGCAAAGATCTAGATCGAGATGATTTATCAAAGCTTTTCTTAATGTTAGATTGACTTTTACATATATTATCAAAAATTGTCCTACGAGCTTCATCCAACTCCACAATTTGATCAATTCTATTTTGAACAACATCTTTATTAGGGGAAAAATGCTAAAGGAGTTGATAAGCTGACAATTTCAGGTGCACAGGTAAGGTCACATCCAAGCAATAAACTAATTCAAAGGGACTTTTACCAGTAGCTTTTTTTTTAGTAGGGATAATGACCTTTAAGCCATAATGACCTTTTCAGTGGCATTCTTAGTAGGGATGGCTTCAACAAATTTAGTGAAATAATCAGTAGCAGTGAAAATCTATGAGTAGCCATTGTTAGAATTTTCATGAAACTTCCCAATGAAGTCGAGACCCCAATGCTAAAAATGTACCTCCACAACCACATGTTGTAAGGGCAGGGCAGCAAGCTTCTATTTTCTAGTGAACAGTTGGCAGGCTTGACAACTTCTAACAAACTTACGCACATCAGAAAAAACTGAAGGCTAATAATAACCAGCTCTCAGAATTTTGTGGGCAGTAGTTCTAGCAGTATAATGACCACCACAAAACCCTAAATGAAACTCAGAAACCAACTTCTTGGACTCAATTTCGTCAACACACCTAAGAACTATGCCCTCAGGATTTCTCTATCCAAGGCCATCTTTCATGAGGAAATACTTAGTGGATTTTAATCTAAGAGCCCTTCTCTTATGAGCAACTAAATGGTTAGGACATGTAAGATTTATCAGGTAATAAACAATGTCCTTGTACCACTCATGCTCTCCTAATCTCTACAACTCAGGCAAAGATGAATCGTTAAGACAAATCAAACCAAGAGCTTTTTCATTACCTTCGGTCATCATTTGAGCCAAGCCTTGGCCCTTGACTAACTTGGTGGGTCTAATCTCTAAATCATATTCCTGTATTTTAGTAACCCACCTAGCACGAGTACCCAAGCAATCAGTTTGAGTTAATATATCCTTAACAGCAGAAGGTGGGACAAAAGAAATGATTTTGGAATAACCCACATAAGCCTTGAAATGCTTAAGACATTTGACTAAGGCATAGGCTTGCTTTCCCATGGTATTGTACTTTAATTCAGAATTTTGAGGCGCTCTACTCATGAAAGCAATAGGTTGCTCGTGACCATCTTTATTTTTCTGCAATAAGACACCAGTAATGGTATCCTCAAAAGCGAAAGAGAAAATCATGAAATCCTTAGAATAATCAAGACCGACTAAAACAGGGGCTCTTGCAATAGCACCTTTGATCTCTTGAAAAGCCCTTTTGTTGTCTTCTTTCCAAACAAACTTTACATCTTTTTTCAGAAGACTTTGAATAGGCTTATTAGCTACTTCCGCGTCATTTGGAATAAATCTTCTAAGGAAATTTGTTTTTTCCAAGGAAAGACTGAAGGGATTTAACTTTTTAAGATTATGGGGAAGAGGAATCTTTTGGATTGCCTCAACTTTTTCAGGATCAATCTTGATTCCATCTTTAGAAATGATGTGACCAAGCAATTTCCCTTCAGTTACTCCAAAAACAGACTTAGCCAGATTTAAAGAAATCTCGTACTCTCTACATCTATCAAAAACTTGCCTAAGATGACTTATATGACTAATCCCATCCTTGGAAAGAACAGTAAGATCATCCTGATAGATTTCAATAAATTTCCCAATTAAACCTTTGAAGGCATAATCCATAGCCCTCTGAAACGTAGCCCCAACATTGGTTAATCAAACGACATTCTAATATATTCGAAAGTCCCCCATGGTGTGGTGAATGTAGTTTTGTGACGATCTTCCTTCTTAACCCATACCTGATTATATCCAGAAAAACCATCTAGCAATGACATCATTCCAGAACTAGTTACTCTTTGCAACATAGTCTCCATGTTTCGCAACGGGTAATTATCTTTCTTACATGCTAGATTAAGGTTTCGAAAATCGACATAAAGTCTTATTGTACCATTCTTTTTCCTAACAATCACCAGGTTGGAACACCATGTTGAATGCCTCGTTTGAGCAATAATTCTTGCTGCAAGCATCTTCAAAAGCTCCTTTTGAACCAAAGGGCTAACTTAGGATTAATTTGCCTAAGCTTTTGACGAAAGGGTTTAGCATTTTCATCTCTCAAAGAGATAGTATGCTCCATGACATCTTCCCTATAACCTTTTAATTCATCATAAGAAAATGCGAAAACATCCTGATATTCACAGAGTATTAACTTTTTTCTTTCTTCAATGTTAATACCCTTACCAATTTTAATAATATTTGGATCTCTAGAAGTACTAATGTTTACCTCAATGTATTCACATGGATCCATTTTATTTTCCTCTTTCAACTTTGTGGCATCATGCTGATCAAAGTGTTGTTCTAAATCAACCACATTCCTGGGAGTAGGATTTATGATATCTTCATGATCATCAGATCCATCCTCCTTAGAATCTATCCTAAAATTTTCAAACTCATCCAAATTATCAAGAAAATGAATCACTTGTTTCTCGTCATCAAAAACTTGCCAATGCTTTGAGTTATCTGGAACAGAAGGCCTAAATATAACTTCCATTTTTATCTTATCCTTAATCAGCGCATCAGATAACTGCAAAGTAGAAGCAGCTACAGCAAGCTCATCCGCTGAATTATTCTGCTCTCTTGGGATGGCCTCAAGGTCAAGGACATCAAAGTGTTCCATAGTATCCCATACAACATTTTGATAATTCCTTAACCTTTGATTTTTACATGTAAATTTATTTTTAATCTGCATGATAATTAAGTCAGAATCCCCCTTGATGCTAAGCAACTTAATTCTTAAAGCCTTTGCCAACTCAAGAACCAACAACAAAGCTTCATACTCAGCAACGTTGTTGGTTGCTTCAAATTCCAATCGATAGGCAAACTTGAAAATATGGCCAAGGGGTGATTTTAACACTATTCCTGCACCTTTACCATGCCTAGACGATGCACCATCAAAATACATGTACCAAACTTTATCATTGAGATCCCTAATCTTTTTATCAACCTTATCATCGGGAAGAACTATGAAATTAGACATGATAGCATAATTCTCAATGTCAGATTGTTCTTTAATCATCTCATTATGAGGTCTCTCAGGGTCTTCAACATGGATTCTTCTCTCTGGCTCTCTATTAAGTCTCACAAAACCATCATCTCTAGTAAAAGGAATCATAGCATATGACCAATTCATTTGAATACTCCCTCTTAGATCAGAGGCCCATTTTCTAGATAAAAGCATACCCCAAGCATCAGGCACATCAACAACAACAATGTCCATACCAATCATAATGTCAGGGTAAACTGATAAATGAACCTGTAAATCCTTGATCAGACCGTGAACCTCAATCTTCTTAGAATCCATGGCACAAATATTGTAGTAAGGCCTAGAAACTCTTAAATTAAGTTGTTCCATGACCCTCTTAGTCATGACACAAGCTAATGCGTCAGAATCCAACATGCAATTATTCAATTTATATCCATTAACCATCAAAGTAATAAAGAAAGGCTGATGATCCTTGTTATCCAAATCTAAACTTTGGAAATATATAGGAGCATCCTGATAATCAACCTATGGTGCTTTCTGTCGAGAAACATTTACTTGAGGAGCTTCAATAGCTTTTAGTAACTTAGCCCTTTGGGAAGTAATTTTCACAATCTCGGGGACAGGAACCCAGATTTTTGCATTATTAAACCAACTTCCCAAATCGACATCTAATCCAGAGTTTGAACTTGGATTAAAAATCCGAGGGGGAATTTGATTCCTGCTTTGATCTTTATCACTTCTTTGATAAGTCAAACCCTTATCTTTAGCGATTTCCATGATTTGCTCTGGAGAAGGTTTTTCGCCATATAATTTAATCATAATATCATCTTCATTCTCGAAATTATTTACACTAAAAGCTGATGTGGGATGCATAACATCTCAACTGTTTTCCTTAACTTCCATCCAGTCTTCCATAGACAAAGAAAACTCTTTACGCACACAATTTATTTGATTACCTGCCCCAAACATTCCATTATCCAAAATCTTTCTAACTATGAGGCAAGTTGCCTCCTCATGAAGAGCATCACAAGCTCGACAATAAGGCGAAGCATCATCGACCAAATTCGTATGTTCAAGCAGATTAGGTGGTCTCTGCTCACTAGATTAACCTTTCTTTTGCCAATTATTATTTTGATTATTATTATTTCTAGGCTAGAAATTTTGCGCTTGAGCTCTTTCCATTTGGACCAACCTATTCTGCAAAGTAGTTATTTCCTTAGCATGGTTAAAGGTTAATTTCGCTTGGTTAATCTCCATGCTTTCAATTTTTTACACTAATTTCCGAATAAGGTCGTTATCAGGTTCTTGAACCTCTTTTCCTTTAGGTTCTTTCAATTTTGTTGAAGCCCTATCAAAACCTGGGATTTCAGACTTCCCAGATGTTGCCTTATCTTTTTCAAGCTCTACTGCTAAAGCTTGACAATCCCTATAATCAGGAAGTTTAGCACGTCTTAACTCGTAAGAGGGCTTAGGGCTAAAGGCATCAATATAAAAGTCCCGAAGAAATTTATCAGTAGGTTTATAATCTTGAGGTAATTCCTTAAACCTCTTGTTAAATTCTTCTACGGTCTCATTTTCTCTCTTTTTAATGATACTGATAGCTTTCACGAGATGTCTCCCTTCTCTCGTATCTCCATACTTTTCCTTAAAGGCGTTAACAATTGATTGCAAAGAATCAAATAAATTTTGAGGCTTTTCCGTAAACCAATCTAAAGCATCCCCCTCTAAGGTAAGAAGAAAAAGGGTCATTTTTACATCTTCATGATTAAAATCAGCAGCCCTTGCATACTTACCCAGCCATGAACTAAAAGATTTTAGATGAGAATTAGCGCTAATTGTATTATTGCCCTAGAAGATAGGCAACTTATCCATCCCATGCTTTGGAATATCATTGGGATAACCTTGAATATTAGCAAAGTTACAAGGGGCGAATATGTCCATGATGTCGTGCTCGACCAGGCTAGTAAAGAGCAAATGGATATCAGAGAGGGCTTCTTGTCTGAGATTAACAAGAAGTGTACGAGAATAGAGTTTGTGTAATCGTACTCTAAGAGCCCTTTCAGGATCAAGAGCAAGATTAACCAAACTACTTGGATGTCTTCTAGTATACACTCTTGCAGAAGATAGATGAAGTGGAGTCGCCACCCAGACAGAAAGTCTAACACGGAATAATCTGAAAGAAAGGAGCCAAGGACAAAGAACTTATCCTGGTGAGAGGAAAAAAGGATGAGAGGAAAGAAATGAGATGAATGTCGAAGAAACCAAGGACAGAAAAACTCTATCCCCAGCAACGGCGCCAAAAAATGTTGTCGCATAGAGTGTCTAAGGACTGTGACAATGCTCAGATCGGTGGTTGTCACCTTGATCCCCGATCTCTTCGTTTAAGCTGTCTCCCTATAGCAAGCTAAGGGGGGTAGACCCTATGGATAAACGAGATGAAAGAGAACCAACTGGGAATCAACCGGCTTGGGAGACACAGCGAGGTAATCAAACACTTGATGAAGGCTTAGCAAGGCTTAAGATTTAATTAAATTTCAAATGACTAATACCAGTGCCTTTAATGATCCTACTAGGCAAAATGAAAATCCAGTAATTGATTAGTTACTGCTGCTTAGAAAAACAGCGGTATGAAAACTCTTTTAACAATCGCTTGAAAATATTAGCAAAATGTCTAAAATGTAATGAGCATTAAATAATCCAAGCAAGGACGACATATTTTCTAAAGAAGTACAATGTCTTAGCAATTAAATTTCAAGAGATGCAAATGCTTTAAATAACCAAAAAGTTTAAATGCTAACCAGTTTAGATCCTAGAATTTAAATGATTATGCTTAGAAATCCCAAATCTAGGAAATTTACCATTTTCAAATAGTTAATCTTCAAATAAAAAAAAAAAAAATTAGGCACATTTAACTATAGAAAAATTACAAATATTAATACCACAAAAGTTCACCTTCAAATTTGATCCTTGAAAAACCTTTTTCAATATGCGGTAAATGATTTATCAAGATTTTCTAATGTGACCAAAATAAATCCATTTTTTTTTTAAATCAAAAAATAAGAAAAACAAAATCAAACCCAAAAGTAAAAATGAAACAAAATGAAAACAAAATCGATTTTTTCAATTTTTTGATTTTTTATTTTATACTTAATAAAAATAAAACAAAAAAAAAAAAATCAATACTACCTATCTAACCCTAATCGTAAACATAAACAAAGGAAACATCAAAAAATTCGAGAATGCTTATTTCTTATTGCTTCAGGTTAGACGGCAGCAGAGGAAGTCGACACGCAGACAAAAAGGAAGGAGAGGGTTTGGAACAGTGGGATGAGGAGGGCAGGTTTGCATCGATCGTGGGATAGCCAACAGATGGGCAATGAGCAACGTGGAGAGTTGGAGAACGCTAGAGCGTATTAAGTGGCTGCGTGGAGGAATAAGGCGATGCTGGAGAGTTGCATGATGGCAGAATGCTGGCGGACAGCGGAGGGAGTTGAGGGTGAGGAGTGCATATACGATAGTTGTGAGGAGCGGCTTTCTATGATTACTTGCAGGTTATGGAAGCTGCGTGGATTTGGAGAGGAAAGAAAACTGTGGAGAATGAGACCTATGCATGAGGGTTTAGCAGGTAATGGATGGAGCAGAGAGCGGATTTGATGGTTAACGTGAAGGTTTAGGAGCTGCTTAAGAATGAAGGAGGCTATGATAGTGGCAGAGGAGAGACACAGTTGCAGTGGGAGCAGAAAATGCTGGAGAAGGCTGCATGGAGTGTATGATGGCTAGTGGAAGAGGAATGGCCAGCGGATGGGGAGATGGTGACGCTGTTTTGATTTTTTAATGGTGGGCAGCGATAAGAGGCGGTACAAAATAATGCAGGGAAAACGGTTATGATGGCAGCATGCACAGAAATAGAAGTTGATGTCAAATATTGTGTGAGAGAAGAAATGGATTGGGTACAACGCTTTAGAGCTGCGAGGGTTTTACACAACTTGCTTTAAAAAATTTCAAAATTTTCCTGTGAAATTGAAACCCCAAGCAGCAGCAGGCAGGTTGCCTTGAAAAATCCTCAAAATTCTCCAGAAACCCTAATAAAAAATTTTAAATCCTTCTGCTTCAGATTTGCCTGATGAAAAACCCGACAAAAATTTTCTAGATCTGAAATAAATACTCCTACAAGAGCTGATTTTGAGGCCAGATCTTACCCTCCAGGGCCTAGATCTGGCTTCAAAATTAGACTTCACCTTCAAATCTGCAACTTATAATGGCAAAAACAAAACACCCAGAAACAATACATCCAATGATGAAATTAAAAAACCCGAAAACCAGCTAAATAATTACAGTAATTACAAGCTAAAGGCTCTAAGTAGCCAGATCTATCTTTATGCCACACAGTTTTAAAATTTTAAATTCAAAGTGAAGTGCTTCAGAGAAAACCCTTCATGCATCAACAATGGAAGTTCTAATGATAAGCTTGGGATTCAATCAAGTTGGACCTTTCAGAAAATGCTAATCGGGAGTTGGCTGGTCCAACTGAAAACTTCCCCGAAACGCTCGATGATCTCGAAATTAAGAATTTCCTGCACAACTCAATTCAACCATTAACGTAGAGAGAGAACGACAATAAAATTCATATTTAATGGAGATACCTGCCATATAATTCAGAATTTAAACTACCATTCAAACCCCAGTGATCAAGCAAGATACATGTGCTTAGATCACTTTTCATAAAGCTATCATCAATGGCTAAAAGGAAATATGACCGTTGATGAGGATCAAAAATTCTTTTAATCTCATCCGTTGAAATTTTAAATTATTGAGAAAATTTGAAATTATTAATTAAATGCATTTTAATTAATTCAAAAATTAAATTTTTGAATCAATTTCCTCAAAATTTTGACTTTGACTTAACCTTAGGGAGCAAGGGCATAAAATTTAGCAAAATAATCAATTAACCTTAGTCCCTGGACCTTTTAAAATTTAATTTTTTTAAAGGCCCCTCAAATTAGCCTTTGGAAAATTTAAAATTACCTAGGACCTACGACTTATGAGGGGATAAATTATTTTTCTAACCCTCAAGACATTTTACATCATGATTTTTACATTTTCACATCTCAAGCGGGAAAACCCATTTGATATAGACCCTCATAGACTACCCAGTTCTGCAACACAAATATAATCTAGCAGATCAAGCGATTTGTAATAAGATAATCTAACCAAATAGTTAGGATTATTCCCAAATCACTTTTACATAGACTCGATCTAGCACACTAGGATTCCCCTAGCATTCTAGTGACAAAATTCATTTCAGCTTTGGGGTACGGCTGAAGGAAAACTCTGTCGATCATGGATCAGTGAGACAAAAAACCTTCCGGAATGTAGATCATCACCAGAAAACTAGGTTTACCTAGGTAATTACATACATGACACGGATCTGCTAAGATTATTTACAATTTACACATGCAGACTGGGTTTACAATATAACATGATCAGGCTGATGATGATAGCTGAACGGCACGGACATGTTAATTAAGTGCTATCCCTCTTGCAAAAAAAAGAAGGGGGTGTACTGGTATGGGTCGTTGACACGTAGTGGTCAACAGGCACTTCACTGGTTACAAAGAAGCTCTCTCTAATCTGATAGAGAAGGAGACCGACTTGGAAAATGTTGTTGGGGACAACTCAAAATATCTCGTAAAAGGCGTAGGGAATCTGACTCTTCAATTGAATTAAGGAAATACAATTCATTTTCTAGAAGTCCTGTATGTACCTAATCTCAAAAAGAACTTGGTGTCCATTTCGGCAATGGAAGACAAAGGGTACAAGGTGGCCTTCATCGATGGCAAGGTATGTGTATGGAAAAAGAACTTTACAGATGCTTTCACTCTTGGGTTTCGAGTTGATTCATTATATTAGGTCGGAGGAAGTCCGTTGAGTGTAATGTCTTGTGACACATCTCTTCAGTGCGAACTATGGCATCAGAGGTTTGCTCACCTTCATTATAAAGCTCTACCTGATGTGAGAAAAATGGTGACCGGGATGCCCGAGTTCAAATTAGAGCAAGAAGGTGTGTGTCCAGGATATGTTGAAGGAAAGCTCAAAAGGGGACCATTCCCCTCAAGCCAAAGCAAGACCTCCGATATATTGCAATTGGTTCACTCAGACATATCTGGTATGATGCCTGTGAACTCCTTGGGAGGATATTTATATTACCTCATTTTAACAGATGATTATTCTCGCAAGACTTGGATATACTTCTTGAAAAAGAAAGATGAAGTGTTCTCTTGGTTTCATCACTTCAAAGCCTTGATCGAGAATCAAACCGAAAAGAAGATCAATATCTTAAGGACCGATAATGGACTGAGGATGAATCCATTGAGTTCCATGACTTTTGCAAAGATGTTGGCATTAAGAGGGAGACTACAACACGATATACTCCTAAGCAAAATGGTGTGGCAGAAAGGAAGAATCATACGATTGTGGAAGTTGTCTATGCTATGCTCCATTATAAAGACTTTTGAAGTTTATATGGGCCGAAGATGCGAATACCGTTGTATATGTGCAAAATCGATGCCCTCATCAAGCATTGGGCTCCAAGACTCCCAAATAAATGTTCACTGGTAAGAAACCTGGCATATCTCATTTAAGAATTTTTGGAAGTCTTGTATATTTTCATGTGCCGAAAGAAAAAGGGAATAAATTGGGTGCATCTAGAAAGAAAGGGATCTTTGTGGGCTATAGTGAAAATACTAAGGGCTATAGAATCTATGTGGCTTGCTAAAGGGCAGTCAAGATTAGCCATGATGTCACCTCTGACAAAGATATGGCTTTTAGCAAAGTTGACAATCTTCCTACTCTAAGGGAATCTAAAGAAGCAGATACCAGGAAACCGGAGGAAAAGGAAGATGAGACGATGCCCGATGTGGAAGAACCTATGGATCCTATTGATCCTCTCCGCAAGAGCCTTCCTCTTCTAGGAAGAGGCCTTCATGGCTTAGGGGGACACTTGATGATGCTAAAGGACACATTGCACCCAGAGGGGCTTTCCAAGAAAGTAAGAAGCCGACTAGGTATCAAGGATACTTAACCATCATGAGCACGGTCATCCAAAATGAGCCTTCATCATTTGCAGAAGTTGTCAAGCATCAAGTCTGGAAGGATGCTATGACTGAGGAATATGAGTCCATCATGAAAAACAATGTCTGAGATGTGGTCCCCAGACCCTAGGACAAAGCCATTGTCACCTCGAAATGGCTTTACACGATAAAGCATGGAGCCGATGGAAGGGCTGAAAAGTATAAGGCTCGTTTTGTCGCTCGTGACTTCTCTCAGAAGGAAGATATAGACTATGACGAGATATTTGCACCTATTACCCATTACACCACCATCCGCTCGATCATAACCCTTGTTGCTTCGCAAGGATGGAACCTACATCAGATGGATGTCAAGACTGCATTCTTGCATGGTTCGATCAAAGAGGAAGTCTATGTGGAACAACCTGAAGGATTTGAGATTCATGACAGGGAATCTCACATGTGCAGGTTGAAGAAATCACTCTGTGGGCTAAAACAAGCACCCGAGCGTGGTGTTAGAGGATCGATAACTACTTGATGAAGCTGGGATTCACTAGGAGTGAAGTCGACCCTAACCTTTACTTTAAGTTTGAAGATGAAAAACCTCTCATACTAGTGTTGTACGTTGATGACCTCTTTCTGATAGGTGCAGACCCTCTCATTCTCAAATGTAAGAGGGAGTTGGCTTCCGAGTTCAAGATGAAGGACCTAGGACTGATGCAATATTTCCTAGGACTGGAAGTTTGGCAGAAACTAGGGGAGATTTTCCTATCTCAAAGAAAATATGTGGTGAAGATATTGGAGACGTTCGATATGGTGGACTGCAAACCCGTGACTACCCTGATGGAGCTTGACTTCAAGAAGTTAAGTGGTAGTGCTACCAGACTTGTTTTACAAAATGCTACCGAATATCATCAACTCATCGAAGCATTGATGTTCTTAGTGAACTCCCATCCGGATATATGTTTTGCAGTCAACACGTTGAGTCAATATATTGTTGAGCCTCACCACACACATTGGATTGGTGCCAAGAATTTGTTGAAATATCTTCGTGGCACAATCACTGATGGGTTGAGTTACACTGTCGGAAATGTAAGACTACATGGATATACCAGTGTTGATTGGGCAGGTAGTGTGGTGGACTGAAAGAGCGCTTCTGGGTGTTGTTTCTCTTTGGGATCTGCCTCGATATCCTGGATGAGCAGGAAGCAGAAGTTGGTGGCTTTGAGCACCGCCAAGGTAGAGTACATTGCTGCTAGTATGGCCTCTTGTGAGGCGGTCTGGTTGCAGAAGCTCTTCAGTGAGCTGTTTGGATTTACATTAGATACTACCGTGATCCTGTGTGACAACCAGAGTGGGATTCGTTTATCAGAGAATCCCATATTTCATGATGGCTCCAAGCATATCGATATCAGGTACCACTATATGCGGGATATGGTGCAGCAGGGAGCAATAAGGCTCCAACATATCGATACAAATGAACAAGTCGTTGAGATTTTGATGAAGCCCCTGGAAAAGGTCAAATTCTCGACTTTCCAAGAACGACTTGGTGTCGTTGACAGACCCTCTTATGAGGGTCGTGTATGATGCATACATTGAGCTCTAGGAGCTCCAAGGGGGCGCGGTATACTTCTTGGAGTGACATGCGACCACATGGCGACTCAACCTCCCCTGGTGGTGCACAAAGTATAGGGTGAAAGGTGCAACCTTCCCCTGTGACACCCTGTGGCGACTGTGGGACAGGATCACTAGTTCTCTCGTGGGCCAGGATGATTAGTTATCCCGTGGTGACTGTTGGACATGATGATTCATTCTCTTGTGGACAGGATGATTAGTTCTCCTGTCGAGGCATCCTACCCATGTAGTCTGGGACTCATGGGAAGTACCTGTCATCTAATCAATGAGTAGGAAAATGGGGTTAGGGACCATTAGTGGTACTATCGATGGACACATCGTTGTATCTACTGTACTCCATATGCTAGGATGACCTCCATTGATTTGGGATCAATGATATTGATTTGGGATCAGTGAGAGTGGTATGACACACTCTGAGATTGACTTTGGGGCAGTGGAGGATGGTATGATACATCCTCAATCATTTCTTCTTCTTCATAGTTAAGCAGAGTAGAGCAGAGCCAAGCAGTACAAGGCAGTGCATTTGATGACAGGGATAAGACCGATAGCCAGCCGGATTAGCAGATGGAGTTCTCCCTAGTTGAGTGGGAGTGTTAAAGTTGGCAACTAGGGCCAAACTCCATGTGGGTCACCTTATTTATGGCAGCTGACATTTTTCCTAGATTCCTCTTATTGAGAGGTGTAGGATTGATCTAAAGATCATCCAATTCCGACAAGTATTTACGAATATATGAATTTATTTGTATTTACTTGACAAATTGTCAAGGTTGGCCAGCAACTAAATGTGTGGCACACATGCCTAGCAAATCATATAAGTACAAGTGAGGTTGATTCATTATCAACTCATCTTCTCTCTCCTCATCTTATTCGGCAAGCAAAGGAGCAACTTCTCTCACACATGCAAGAAGAAGGACGAATTAGGGCAGCATTGACTTTCTGGGAAGCGTTGACATTTCTAGGGCTGTGTTGACCAAATGTTGGGCTGTTTTATAGAGAGTTGACCAAGCATTGACCAAGGGAAGACCTGCGCTGACTTTTTAGGGGTTACGTTGACCAATGTTGACTTCAAAGTTGACCAGCGTTGACTGGTTAGGCCTGATCGCAGATTACTGAACTTTGTCTACTGTTTTGACTAAGTTTTGTGGACTATTTTGGGCTGCTGAAAATAGCTATTGAAGACCGAGTTCTTCAAGTTGACTAGAAGTCAATCTGAGGTTGTTTTGACCAAGTTTGACTTTGTTGATTTAGGGTTTGTTGTTGCTGTTATAAAATTACAAAATTTTGAATTGTACTATCTCTTTGCTGAACTATTGAAGATTAAAGAAGAATTGATCAAAGGGTTTCTCCACATTGGGGTTTGTCCATGGCTAGCCGCCACATCTTGTGTCTCTTGTCTTGGCTTGTTTTCTGTCGATCGTTTAATGTTCTATTTGCACTTTACTTTATGTTTATGTGATTGCTAAACAGTGGCTAATAAAAAAAAAGATTTGAAGTAAACTGCTCTAAGCATAGAACGTACCATAATTTAACACAGTTGGAGATTTCTCTTGATCCGAGAATACTCAACAGAGAAGGCAGAGAGAGATCCAACAGAGGCAATGCAGAAGCCTATAAGGAATCTGTAAATTTGCTGGAGATTCAATTTTCATAGCCAGAAGTCAGGGTGTGAGACCGGGAGAGCAGAAGTCGAAGTCTCAGAAGCAAATCGATCAGTTGGGAGGAGATATGCAAACCCCAGTAGCTATGACACAGGGCCTACGCAGTGATTGCGTAGAGACTGCACAGAGGCAGCCAGGGGCTGGCCATTCAGTGGTTGGATCAGCTAGGATTTCTAGTGATAGTGTGAGGTAATTTCACTCATCTCTCTGTCAATAATATTCTCTATACTGGATGGCTAGGAGGGCATCCAGAGATTGTATTCAGAATTACTACTGCTTGATAATAAAACCCTTAGTTGTTGCACCAGTTCTCCCGCATTGGGTTCTTCCGGGGACATTTGTCCAAAAAGAACTATGTAGATGTGTGTGATGTTTATTTCTCTTCTTTGTTATATTTAGTTTCCGCATCTTTATTTTGGTGTACGTTGCAGCGTATTTATTTAAGTATTTTCCGTAGAAAACTACAAGTAACTTGTTCATTAATTTAACAAGTAGGTGAAATATAATCAGTTTGTTGCAGTAGGAATCGGGTAGCCGATTTTTCACATGGTATCAGAGCACAGATCGTGAGTAGAAGAGCTTAGAAGCAGAAAGGAAGAGGAGTTCGAAATTACTGCAGAGGCAGCTATTCAAAACCCCAACAAGCAAGCGGTTCGAAGGTTAGAAGGTCGAAGTTTTGAGGAGAAATCGATTTCTCTGAGTGAGTTGACAGAGAAATTCGATCTCCAAATCGAAGCTTTCCAGAGGCAGACGGGAGCAACATATTTTTCCTTGTAGATCAGATCTTCACCTGGCACGTAGACATTTTGCAGCAATTGTTGGAAGAATAGCGTCAATGGGAGAGAGAGACACACTTGAGGGAATTTCTTCCTCAAAGAATTCCTAGCCAGGGAATTTGAATTCTCATTTTTTGAGCAATAGCAAGCGGCAGCAGATCTACATACTCCAGAAGGGAGTGCATAGGATAGCCCAGGAGCAGCGCAAATGAGAGAGGAGGTCATTTGACTTTTTCGATTGGCAAAAATGGCAACTAGTGGATTGCAAGATCAGGATCGGTTGGATGTGTTAGTTTTTGGTAGCATTAGAAGTGCTCTAGCCTTGAAAATGAGTGGACATGCGAAGGCACGTGAGTTCTAAAGAACCCAGAAACCATTTGGTGAAATTCCACCCGGATTGTATTTTATTAAAATAATTAATATTTTTAATAGGGTTCCTAAGTCTAAACTTAGGAAAATTAAAATATTAATGGGTATTAATCAAAATATGGGTGAGAATGATCTAGAAGGCAGATCAAGTCATGTTTTAATCTTAGTCATTGATTACAGACTTAATCTCGACCATTGAAGACTCAACAAGAAAAGTATAAAATGGAGGCTTGGGGTTCATTTGGAAACACACGGAGAAAACGAATTGATCAAGAATTCGATTCCTAGGGCAGGGATTGTTAAGGATTTCGAATTAAGTGATCATTCAGCAGCAAAGGGGCAATGAGAATCCAAGAGAAGGACGTTTCGAAGAATACTGATAGAGAGGCGGAGAGAGCTTGCAAAGAGGCAGCGTAGTAGCCGGGAGACTTGATGCAGAAAAGCTGCATGTCACGCAGAATCCAAAATTGTTGGAACAACCGAAACTGACGTGAACTGTTGGAATAGCCGGGAAAGCTGATGCAGAGGGCAGAAGTCGGAACTGTTGGGAACTGTCGGAATAGTCAAGAAAGCTAACGCAGAGGGCAAAAGAGGTGACACAGAAATAGTCAGGGTTAGCCAGTCCTGTGCCGAATCAGCCTGAATTATGTCGGGTGAAGTGAGGTAAAACTCACTCAAATTTTCTGCCAATACTTTTCTCTGTAAAGGATTGCTAGATGAGCATCCTAGATTTGTATTCAGATATTTCTCCTGCATAATAATAAACCCTTAGAGTTGTTGCACCAATTTTCCTGCATTGGGTTTTTCTAGGGACTATTGTACCCAGTGTTACTTGGGAACGGGAGCGAAAGCGGGGAGCAGGAGTGACATTTTCAAAAGCTCCCTGGCGCTCGCTTTTGATGGGGGTCTCCTTTTGATGAAAACTCAGCATTTTTGGATTTGTCATGAAAAAATATGCATGCTCACAAATGGCCAAGAAATTTTAACAGGTTTTGAGCGCCCAAAAAGGTCAAAAACACCCCAAAAATGACCTTTCTGCCCTTTTCTGGACACACAAGAAGCAGTGTTGGGAGAACTCAGTTTTGGAGGGGCAAATGGAGGCCAAATTCAAAAATTCCACTTGTTCTGGAAAGCAGATAGGCAGGCCTTTCCAACAAGCCAACTTGGAGCAAATTTGGACACCGGGAAAGCCTCCAAAAGCAGCTGCAAAAAGGCGCTACGCATAGGGAAATCAGCACGGTGCATTGGGGAAATTTTGCTCAATTTGACAAAAAATGCTCTATTTTTCGCCTAGGTTATTGACAGTTTGACTTTTCTTCTTTTAAATGTCAAACTCATGATGTAATTTAATGTAATTTGATGGATCTTGATGTAATTATGCTAAATTTTCACTCATAAAGGTAGATTCATCCATGAAAAGGTAGTTTGCAACTGAATGAATCAGTTCCCTAGTTTTTAGAGGCAAGTTGTTCCACTGCCTAATTTTTAATTCTCAGTTTAGAATTGTTGGAACAAATCCTAAACTCATGAGCTTGACCCCTAGAGGCTAGGATGAGTTGTTGTTTGCCTATATCTTGTGATTTTTCAGTCATTAGCAAAGGTTGGACTTTTGGGAAAGTTTGGAGCTTCATTGTATATTCATTTCAACAGTTTGGCTAAGGAATAGACCAGGGTTTGCAGCACTTCAAGGGATTCTTGTGGCAACTTGATTTGGTATTGTGTTTCCTTCTGTAATTGTAAGTTTACATGTGCTTTATGTATGCCATCATCTCTCTTTGCTTCATCTTAACTAAATCAAACAAATATAAAGGTAGAATCCATTGAAATTGCAGTGCTCTACCTAGGGTTTTGTTTAGTTATTTATGTTTTCAGTTGTTTGAAGAGGATTCGTAAGATTTTCATGCCCTCTTCAACTCCTCACCAGTCTAAAAGCTCTCCGTATCACTCAATTTGAAGTACCAAACCCTTTGCTTACCTCGCCCCATAGAGATCTCTGCAAAACTGAGCCTCATTCCCTGGACCCAAATCTGCCTTTCACATTTGAGCCAACAGAACATCATCAAATTCAATCAAACTTTTCTGCACACATACCTAGCCTAAAATCAGTCTTCACATCAGTCATCTCAAACCTCACTGATCATATTTTGCTGAGATTGAAAGGAGAGTGCCCTCTCCCAACCTGGTAGGGCTAGCTACTAGGTTAAACGTGGTTTGATGTTACCCTAGATCCTACCTTTCTCAGCCTGAGGTAGATTTAGGCATTAACATAGTGGCGACCATACTGGGGAAGAAAAGTTTATTTGTTCGTTAGTGTTCTTGCTTTATAAACTACAGAGGGAGCCTGAAGTTAGCTAGGTAGCCTTCGAAACGCTCTTGCTTTGCATTAGCGAAAGTAGATAAAAGTTGCTTCAGTCAATCTCCGGTCTAGTCTTATAAGTTGAACATCTGACTTGCAAATTGCCCCAATAACATGTATCAAGTCAGATTTGATTGTTGATGGTGGACAACGATCAGACACAGCAAGGCTGAAATCATTCACCTAGCGATTCCAAATCATTTTCGAGATCAGATCCAAAGACTCCACTGGAGGATGAACCCGACCAGCAAAAACATGAAAGGACAATATGGAAAGATCAGGGATTCCAGTTGGAATTTCATCCAAGACATTTTGTTCTTTGTTATAAATTATTTCTTCTATTTTCCCGAGAATGTCAAGAAGGCTTTGCAAAGTATACTATGTTTGAGAAGAAATCCTCAGCCTGCATTTAATTCCTTCCCTTTGAAGATTGTAAATACCAAAGATTTGCATGCCTTTGAGCTTGATCAAGACCATTTTTCCGAATTTTGTGATGACCATCTTCAAACTAATGAGCCTAATGAGACCAAGACTGATTCTATACTTTCTATACATATCCCTATACCTTGTAAAATTCCAGATTGATACAAGCCTCTAATTTTACCTCCTATATCCCATGCTTTCCCTAAAAATCATGATCTATATCTACCAAGATTTGATGGTGAACGCAACAATATCACTGTTGAGGGACATGTATTGAATTTTGAGTCCTTTCCTGACCTTTTTGAAGTTGATGAAGATGTTAGTATTAGGCTTTTCGCTCTTTCTTTACAAGGCAAAGTCAAGAGTTGGTTCAAAACCCTGCCTGATGCTAGCATCTCAGATTTCCAGCAGTTCGTCAAAGTTTTCCTCAACAGGTGGGTGGTCAGACAGAACCCTTTCTTGATTGTAGAAGAGTATAACCAGCTGAAAAGACAACCAGGGGAGACAGTACAACAGTTTTCTGTCAGATTTAACCAAGTTTATTATTTGATGCCTGTTAATATAAGACCTCCTCCTGGATCCACTCTCTTGCACTACCCGGATGCCTTTGATCCAGAAATGGAGTTTCAGCTAAGGGAAAGGAACCCTGCAACACTTGAAGAGATGCAGAACAATGCAGTATATGTAGAGGCTCATTCGCTGATCCGAAGGGCAAAGTTGAAGGAAGAAGAAATGAAAAACACAGATCCAGAGGAATCGACATCTCTAGAGGTAAAGCTTGACATTTTGGTAAATGCAGTGGAAGATATGATGCAAAGGATCATCCCAAGGAATGAGTATAATGTTCAAGCCCATCGCTCGCTAATTGAAGAAGAACAAGTTGTTGATCCAAAACATCTTCTTTCTAATCCCAGTTGTCATAGATCTTATAATAATTGTCTTATAGATCATCTTGGAGAAGAGAGATCTGTTGATATGACATGTATGCTTGATAATGTCTTTTATATTGATGATTTGCCTCAATTTGATCAGTATGATGATGATTATGTTCTCCAAATAGAAGCTAATCTTGTAGACAAAGCAACAGCTAGTTTGTGGGAGGAAGAAGTACAAGGTTCAGTCGTCACATATTAGCGATGGAAATGACGAGGAAAGTGCAGCAAATTTTGAAGTAAGTGAAGGATCTTTGCCTTTTTGTTTTGCTTTGTTTCAGTTCATCAGAGACAACATTCATGCAATCAGAAATCAACTGTCGACAAGTCTTGATTTGGACCATCTTGAGGGCAATGAAAACGTTGTTCAAGACTTCTCATATCCAGATTTGCAGCCCCTGAATGCCATTGATTGTCAAGTTGTAGATGAAGACTTGGAAGTTGGCACATACGATCAAATGATGCAAGATGATTCCGTACCTTTCTGTTTTGAATCATTTCAGTTTTCGAAGGGAAAACTGCATAGTATATCTTCAAATGAGCAGCCTGTAGAAAGTCATGCAATCTCATCGGAACGAATAGAAAATGGGTTGCAGCAGTCTTTTCAAGTTTTTCATAATCCAATAGCTGATGTGTTGGATAATGTTTGTAGTCAAAGTCCTTCTCCTATTTGTGAGCTTGACAAAAGTATTGATACAAACTTGATCGGCAGTCGGTTTCTTTGTCATTTTTAGCAAGAGTCTTGTCACAAAGCTCAGATCAAAGTTTGCATTCATGGTATGAGGAGAAGAGAAGTAATCTATTGGATGAGCTAAGTCCTAATGTGCATGAACTTCAAGATTCTTATACAGTGTTTTTGGAGGCGAATAGAGAATCCATATCATTCAACGGATCCGTTTCCAAGTTGTCATGGGAGTTGCCTTTCAGTAGTTATCTCTTGTTGTTCATAAGCAAGCACTTGCAGATAATACAAACAGCAGTCAGAATGCTTACTTGGTTGCATTGGTTGTTTCATTTCACTTGATCAAGTGATGAATGAAACTGTTAGAGTAGGTTTTGATGAATAAGCTGTGCTTTGAGCATCATTTCCAGTTTGTCGGTTGTGTTTAAGTATCGAGTCAGTTTTTAGTTGAGTGAGAGTCAATTTGTGTCATCAAGTCGTCAGTTTTCAATCATGCATTTCAGCTTGAGTTTTTTACTCCATTGCCCAATGGATAAGGCACTGGTCTGCTCTCCCAAAGATCTACCGTTCTAAGCACCTCCAAGGAGCTAACATCCCCATTGGGGCCAATGTTAGTGTTAGTCTTTGCAGCCTTCCTCCAGTGATCAAACATGCTCTTACAAAGTGATTTTAAGGTGTCAAGGTCAAATTTTGTCATTTCAAAGCATCTTCAAGTAAAATTTGGTCACTAGGTATTAGGTCTAGGGTTTGCTTTCAATCCTTTCAAAATTGTCCAAATGTCGGTCCATGTCACCATTCAGCTGAGTGTACTGTCATTCAGAGGGTTGTCATCATCATGTCAGATTCCAATGGGTCATTTTACACCTTGTTCATGCTTCAGTTGTGGCTAGGTAAGGTTCATTTCCCTCTCCTAGGGTTTTGAAGGTAATTTCTCTTAGATAGTCAAATCATCAACAAAACTTGTATCCTGATGTTTATATACCTTCCCCTATCCTTAATGTACCTTATTAAACACTTCCCATCACTGAGATCCCCCAAATTCCTCATTTTCGCACAAATCCTAGTTTCTTGCTACAACTTGACAATTTTCTAGGCTAGGCGTGTGTTTTGCCCTTTTGAACCCCTTCCCTTCACTCAATCTTTGAAATTCCACTTTCTCCTACTTCCTAACATTCCTCCCTACTTCCCAAAATTTTCTCAAGAATTTAGAAGCTCCTTATCCCCTTCATTTCACTTCATTTTGACAAATCCCCTGTTCCACACATCGGGATAGGTTTTACTCCAATGATGTTTCTGAGCAAGAAAAGATGAATTTGGGAAACCTGAGAGATTTTTTGGTCCAAAATAGGCCAAGGAAGAACAACCTCATTCACTTTTTATACAGGTGTCATGGTTTTAGAGAAATGTCAAAAATATAGTTTCCTCAGGAGAATTGATGCACCTCTGAAGTGACCTTGGGAAAATCAGGCTTTCTCCTAGCTTGGGTGGCCTAATGACTTTTTTGATGAGTCAAATGTTAATTAGACACAAAGAGCTTTCCAATGAGCTATCAGGAGCTCAATTTGGAGTTGAGGATGACCTTCAAAGGTTGACTACAATAGCACTCTGCCTTTAGGCAGCTTTATTTTGCACATTTTGACCAGTCTTGGGAGATTTGATTTTTGATAGGAAAAATGAACTTCAAATTGAAAAATTCCAGTTGGGTTGGAAAGTAGACTCAATAAGCCTTCCAACGAGCTATCCCACGCCCAATTTGGACACCGGGAAGGCCTCCAAAAGTCTCCTGCAAAAAGGCGCTATGCATTGAGCCGACGCTATGCATTGGGCAGTGATTTACAATGTAATTTTATAACGGGCACTACACATTGGGGCAGCGCGGTGCATTGGGCTACAAAGCCTGAAATCATTCAAATCTTCCACCAAAGCTCCCAAAATTGTAAATTCCTCATTGCCCAAGTAAATTCACACTCCAATATGCTCAATGCATGAGTTTGTCTGAGTCCTCTTGGTGATTTAATAGAGAAATATTAAAACCCTAGCTCCTTGCACAGTTTCATTGAAAATCTACCTAGGTTTGCAAAATTGCCATTTTTTGTTGTCTTATTCCCCTCTACCACTTTCACATCCCCTTCACTTTAATTTCCCATTTCCCCTCTCATTTCCACTTATCCTACTCCCCTATCCCCAAAACCCTAAAACCCTAGCTTCTAGGGTGAAACCCTAGTTTTCTTCATTGCACTAATGGTTGTATATCCTATCCCCTTAATCCCACTCCCCTCATACATTTTTCCCTTAATCCCATTCTCCACATATAATTTCCCAAACGCTACACTCCCCAAACCCTATCCATATCCCTAAACCCTACTCACATCCCTAAAACTCTTACACCCATCCCTAAACTCTGTTCACACATACTTTTTTGCACTCTCTTCCATACACTACCCATTTCATTCCTCTACCATATTTTCACATTGTTATCCACAAAACCATCCATATATAACCACATTTTTCAAAACCAAAGGAAAACAATGGAAAGAGACAGTGATCATGGGTATGAGCAAGAGATTGAACATGACCGGGAATCTTGGCTTGAGAGAACAAACTTGCACTTGGGAAAGGATGCTAGAGAAGGCCAACAATGAGAAAACTATGTTGAGGCACATGGTCTACCATTACTTGGCGAGAAACAAAAGTTGCAAGGCACGAATTAGGAACTTGAAGGCTAAGTTGAAGAAGGCATCGAGGAAGCGAAAAGAGCAAGATAGACTTCAGATCTTGGCTGAGGCTTCCTTGGCCTAACATAGCACTTAATGGAAAACACTCAGCCCAAATTTCAAAAAATTTGGGAAACTTTTAGCAATTTTGGAATTTTTTGGGCCAAAACACAGGTTTTTCTGCCCAATGCGCCGCGCCACTTGGCGCTCGCTTTTGATGGCGGTCTCCTTTTGATGAAAACTCAGCGTTTTTGGATTTGTCATGAAAAAATATGCATGCTCACAAATGGCCAAGAAATTTTGACAGGTTTTGAGCCCCCAAAAAGGTCAAAAACACCCCAAAAATGATCTTTCTGCCCCTTTTTGGACACACAGGAAGCAGTGTTGGGAGAACTCAGTTTTGGAGAGGCAAATGGAGGCCAAATTCAAAAGTTCCACTTGTTCTGGAAAGTGGACAGGCAGACCTTTTCAACAAGCCCACTTGGAGCAAATTTGGACACCGGAAAGGCCTCCAAAAGCAGCTGCAAAAAGGTGCTACACATAGGGAAATCAGCGCAGCGCATTGGGGAAATTTTGCTCAGTTTGACCAAAAATGCTCTGTTTTTCGCCTAGTTTCTTGTTAGTTTGACTTTTCTTCTTCTGAATGTCAAACTCATGATGTAATTTAATTTAATTTGATGGATCTTGATGTAATTATGCTAAATTTTCACTCATAGTGGTAGATTCATCCATGAAAAGGTAGTTTGCAATTGAATGAATCAGTTCCCTAGTTTTTAGAGGCAAGTTGTTCCACTGCCTAATTTTTAGTTCTCAGTTTAGAATTTGTTGGAACAGCTCCTAAACTCATGAGCTCGACCCCTAGAGGCTAGGATGAGTTGTTTGCCTATATCTTGTGATTTTTCAGTTATTAGCAAAGGTTGGACTTTTGGGAAAGTTTGGAGCTTCATTGTATACTCATTTCAACAGTTTGGCTAAGGAATAGACCAGGGTTTGCAGCATTCCATGGGATTCTTGTGGAAACTTGATTTGGTATTGTGTTTCCTTCTGTAATTGTAAGTTTACATGTGCTTTATGTATGCCATCATCTCTCTTTGCTTCATCTTAACTAAATCAAACAAGGATAAAGGTAGAATCCATTGAAATTACAGTGCTCTACCTAGGGTTTTGTTTAGTTATTTATGTTTTCAGCTGTTTGAAGAGGATCCCTGAGACTTTCATGCCCTCTTCAACTCCTCACCAATCTAAAAGCTCTCCATATCGCTCAATTTGAAGTACCAAACCATTTTCTTACCTCACCCCATAGAGATCTCTGCAAAACTGAGCCTCATTCCTGGACCCAAACCTGCCTTTCACATTTGAGCCAACAAACATCATCTAATTCAATCAAACTCTTCTGCACACATACCTAGCCTAAAATCAGTCTTCACATCAGTCATCTCAAGCTTCACTGATCATATTTTGCTAAGATTGAAAGGAGAGAACCCTCTCCCGACCTGGTAGGGCTAGCTACCAAGTTAAGCGTGGTTTGATGTTACCCTAGATCCTACCTTTCTCAGCCTAAGGTAGATTTAGGCACTAACAGGTCCTGATATCTTCTACATGACCATCTAATTTCAATCACAATACTTCATTATATGATCAACAATTTAACTTAACAACTTCAGAGATTAGTCAATAGTGGCAGAATATGTCAGAGACATCATCATCCAGAGTTTAGACAGCTTCAGATGATGGTCAACAGTAGTCAAACTTCTGGTTTCTCTCTTCTGGTTTGCATGGGAGTGACTTTAGCTGCATGGACGTTGTTTAGGCCTTAGCATGAGTGCGACCAGCGACGAGATCTCCTAGATCTGTGGCTACGACCAAAGCAAAAACCCTAATTTTTGTATTAGCTTCTATTAATTTTCGGTATGTTCTATGCTAGAGCAATTTATTTAAATTTTCATAGTTAACAATCACATCAGCATTAAAGTAAACTGTAGATAGAACAGAAATATAAATCGCAGAAGACAAGCCAAGACAAGAAGACACAAGATGTGGCGCCAACCAGGGACAAACCCCAATGTGGGGAAACCCTTGATCAATTCTTCTTTTATGTTCTTCAAAGTTCAGCAGAGAGAGAGAGATAATACATTTACAACAGAAGTCAACATTTTGACTTATCTAGATCTGAGCATAGATCATCTCCTATAACGATGATACTTGAGATCAGTTGAAGACATTCTGCTTCAACTGATTCTCCAAGGTGATGGCTTCACCTATCCATTTTGTCCATTTACCACACCTTACCGTGTAGCACCATCTCATTTGCTTTCATCATCACGCTGCCCATTATTCTGCATCTTCCATCGTTATGTAGCCCTATTCATCATCATGTTGCTCATGCCCATTATGCTACATCATACATCATCAGCTGTCTCATCCATCAACGTGCAGTCTCATTGATGCTGCCTCATACATCAACATGCAGTCTCATTGGCTAATCATGCTTCCCTTTAGATCACCATGATCATGCATATATATGATGCTTGTCATTGTTCTCTGAAACATGTTGATACTGTCGTATGTTATGGATCTCTTCATTGAACCCCTACCTCATTATCGTGTCATAGCTGGACTGTAATTTATCTAGAGGTGCCACGATTTCTTCTTTAGTTTCGCGGTTCCTTAACCTATCCGAGGACGCAGCCAAACCCTAGATCCAATCTTGACTGCAGTTGACTATAGCTTCATTCCTTACTGCGGCTCTATTATGACTGCGGCTTCGTTGTCTTGTGCAAGTGTCATATGAACAACATATTAAATGTCACCATGACTGCGTATGAATCTTTCTGCCCTGCGTAAAGAACAGTGTATATAGGTAACCATGACTGTGTATGATTATAGCGTTTAGGGCCACATGGCTGTAGAGTAATGGTGACACCTTCACATTGCGTTTGGCAGCTACAGGTCTTCTTTTAACTGCGGCTTCTTCTCTTCCATATGACAACGGAGCAGATTAGTGGATCACGCTGATTGTGACTGTGTGTAAGGTTGTTAGGATAGCAGATAAGTTAATGGTTGTTTGGACAGTGAATTGGCTGTGGCTCCTTCATGCATGCCTGCAGTTATCTCACCTGACTACGGCCTTCTTTTTATTACTGCGGCCTCCATCTATGCTTGCGGGATTATAACTGTGGGTCTTTCTACTACAGCTACTCTTGACTACATTTAGAACATCTGCAGTTAGGGCATCCAATGCATTCTTTTGTGTCTTCTCCTTCTCCAAAAACCCAAGACGTGGAGAGGAGGAGATCCCATGAAGAATGTGTGTATAAATGACTTGAAGTCAACACTTATTTATACTAAAAACGTAGATGATGAATAGACACGTCTATTGGGCTTTTGAGCCTACGTAAGATGCTGGTTGACTTAACAATTTGTCCATAACATAAATAAATTCATAACTTCATAAATACTTATCGGAATCGGATGATCTTTAGATAAATCCTACACCTCTCGATGAGAGGGATCCAATAAAAATATCAGCTGCCATAAATAAGATGACCCACATGGAGTTTGGCCTTAGTTGCCAATTTTAACACTCCCTCTCAACTAGGGAGAACTCCATCTACTGATCCATATGTCTGGCTGTACTATCTCTGACATCAGTGCCCTACACTGCTCTGCTCAGCTCTGTTGAATCTACTCTACTCTGCTCAGCTCTGCTGGTTCTATTAGCTCTGCTCAGCGTTGTTGGCTCTGCTCTGCTCTGCTCAAATCTGCTGGCTCTGCTCTGCTCTACTCAGCTCTGCTGGCTCTACTCAAATTTGCTGGCTCTGCTCAGCTCTGTTGGCTCTGCTCTGCTCTACTGAACCATGAAGAAGAAGAATTGATCAAGAATATCTCATACCATTCTCCACTAACCTGAAGTCAGTCTCAGAGTGCGTACCACTAGTCCCAGACCAGTCTCAACTAACCCAAAGTCAGCGTTATAGTGGGTACCACTCCTACCACTGGTCCCAGACCAGTATCATCAGTCTCAGAGTGTGTACCACTCGTCCCAGACCAGTATCATCAGTCTCAGAGTGTGTACCACTCGTCCCAGACCAGTATCATCAGTCTCAGAGTGTGTACCACTAGTCCCAGACCAATATCATTAGTCTCAGAGTGTGTACCACTAGTCCCAGACCAGTCTCAGCCGACCCGAAGTCAACGTCATAGTATGTACCACTCTCACTGGTCCCAGACCAGTTCTCCACTGACCCAAAGTCAGTGTTAGAGTATTTACCACTGGTTCCAAACTAGTCTCAACCGACCCGAAGTCAGTGTCATAGTGGGTACAACTCGTACAACTGGTCCCAGACCAGTATCATTGATCCCAGATCAATGATAGTCACCCTAGCATAGGGAGTACAATAGATACAGCAATGCATCCATCGGTACTACTATGGTCCCTATCCGCATTTCCCTACTCATTGATCAGATGAGAGGTACTTCCCATGAGTCCCAGACTGCATGGGTAGGATGCCTCGTTAGGAGAACTAATCAATCCTATCCTCACAGGAGAACTAATCATCTTGCTACACAAACGCCATGGAGAACACATCATCCAGGCCTCACTGGAGAGCTAATCATCCTACTACATAATCGTCATGGAGAACACATCATCTAGACCTCACAAGAGAACTAATCATCCTGCTACACAAGAGAGCAAATCATCTTGTCCACAGGAGAGCGAATCATCCTGTCCAGTGCGCACCACCAAGGGAGGGTGAGTCACCCTGTGGTCGTATGTTGCTCCAGTAAGAACCGCAAGCCCCCAGAGCTCCCAGAGCTCAATGTATGCAACATGCAAGACAAAGTGTAAAAGGTTCTCTCACAAATTTGATCTTTCCTCGGGCTCTGACAAAGTGTAGCGACCTGTACATCATCTCAGTGCGATGGAGTCAACTGCAGCTTCATTCCTTACTGCGGCTCTATTATGACTGCGACTTCGTTGCCCTGTGCCTGTAAGTGTCATATGAACAGCATATATGAACAGCATATTAAATGTCACCATGACTGCGTATGAATCTTTCTGCCCTGCATGAAGACTAGTGTATATAGGTAACCATGACTGCGTATGATTACAGCGTTTAGGGCCACATGGCTGTAGCGTAATGGTGACACCTTCACACTGTGTTTGGCAGCTACAGGTCTCCTTTTAACTGCGGCTTCTTCTCTTCCATATGACAACGGAGCAAATTAGTGGATCATGTTGACTGTCACTGCATGTAAGGTTGCTAGGACAGCAGATAAGTTAATGGCTGTTTGGGCAACGTATTCACTGTGGCTCCTTCATGCATGCCTGCAGTTATCTCACCTGACTGCGGCCTTCTTTTTATTACTGCGGCCACCATCTATGCTTGCGAGATTATCAATGCGGGTCTTTCTACTACAGCTACTCTTGATTGCGTTTAGAACATCTACTGCTAGGGCATCCAACGCATTCTTTTGTGTCTTCTCCTTCTCCATAAACCCAAGACGTGGAGAGGAGGAGATCCCATGAAGAATGTGTGTATAAATGACTTAAAGTCTGTTAAGTTATGGTATGTTCTATGCTTATAATAGTTTACTTCTTTTTCTTATTATATTCCACAGATTAATAATCACATGTAAAGTAAAGTGCAGATAGAACATTAAACGATCGACAGAAAACAAGCCAAGACAAGAGACACAAGATGTGGCGGCTAGCCAGGGAAAAACCCCACAATGTGTGGGGAAACCCTTTGATCAAATTTTCTTTTATCTTCAATAATTTAGCAAACAGAAATAGTACAATAAATCTGATTTATATCAGCAGTAGCAAACCCTAAATCAGCAGCATCAGCATTAGCGGCTTCATCATCAAACTAGGGCAGACGATATCTCACAAACCGACCGTCGGATCGGCTTGATTCCACCACCAAAAGTTGTAGCTTTCAGAGGAGGTTTAGATGAACCTACAGCACAGGTCAAATGAGGAGATCTTCTAGTCCACGTAGGTCAAACTTCACTTCTGCAGTTGCAACTTCAGTGTCAACAATGTCCTTCAAACTAGAGCAGTCGTTATCTTGCAAACCATCCGTCCGATTGACTTGATTCCACCACCAAAAGTTGTGGCTTTCAGAGGAGGTTCAGATGAACCTACAGCGCAGTTTAGATGATGAGATCTTCTAGTCCACGCAGGTCAAACTTTACTTCTGCAGTTGCAGCTTCAATTTCAATATCTTCTTTCAAACTAGGGCAGTCGATATCTTGCAAACCATCCGCCAGATTGACTTGATTCCACCACCAAAAGTTGCGGCTTTAAGAGGAGGTTCAGATGAACCTATAGCACAGTTCAGATGAGGAGATCTTCTAGTCCACGCGGGTCAAACTTTACTTCTTCAGTTGCAGCTTCAGTTTCAGCAGCTTTCGACTTCACATGTGTGAGGGAGAGACCCTTTTCTGCGCAGTAGAGAAGAGACTCTTTTCTGCGCAGTAGAGAGAGAGAGATGTGATGAGATGAGTGAGTCCAAATGAGGAAAAGTCCTTCTATATTTATACACAACGATGGTGTTTGAATAGATGCGACTGTTTGGCTTCTGAGCCTACATGAGTTGTAGGTCGGCTTGATAATAATTCCATAATCAAAATAAATTCATATCTCCATGAATACTTATCGGAATCAGATGATATTTATATCAATCCTACACTTCTCGACGAGAGGAATCTAATAAAAATATTATCAACCATGAATAAGATGACCCACATGAAGTTTTGCCCTGGTTTCCAATTTTAACACTCTCTCTCAACTAAGGAGAACTTCATCTGCAATCTGTCTATCAGTCGTTATTATTCATCCATCAAATGCACTGTCCTGTACAACCTGAGCCTTGCCCTGCTCTGCTCTATTTTGCCTATTCTACTTTGTCTTGTTCTGCCCTGTACTGATCTATACTGTTCTACTTTGTTCTGCTCTGCTCTTGCATTGTTCTGTTCTAATCTGCTTTTGTCTGAATTATGAAGAAGAAGAAATGATCGAGGATGTATCATATTGACTCAAAGTCAGTCTTAGAGTATGTACCACTGGTCCCAAACCAATCTCAACCAACCCAAAGTTAGCATCATAGTGAGTACAACTCCACTGGTCCCAGACCAGTATCATCCTCCACTAACTCAAAGTCAGTCTCAGAGTGCGTACCACTGGTCCCAGTCCAGTCTCAACTAACCTGAAGTTAGCTTCATAGTAAGTACCACTCCTACCACTGGTCCTAGACCAGTATCGCAGTCTCAGAGAGTGTACCGCTGGTCCCAGACCAGTCTCAACCGACCTGAAGTCAGCGTCATAGTATTTACCACTCTCACTGGTCCCAGACCAGTACTGCACTAACACGAAGTCAATCTCAGAGTATGTACCACTGGTCCCAGACCAGTCTCAACTGACCCGAAGTCAGTGTCATAGTATGGTACAACTCCTACCACTGGTCCCAGACCAATATCATTAATCCCTAATCAATGGAGGTCGTCCTAGCGTAGGGAATATAGTAGATACAACGATGTGTCCATCGGTACTGCTATGGTCCCTAACTTCATTTCCCTGCTCATTGATCAGATGAGAGGTACTTCCCATGAGTCCCAGACTGCATGGGTAGGATGCCTCAACAGGAGAACTAATCAATCTTGTCCTCATAGGAGAACACATCAATCTTGCTACAATCACCATGGAGAACACATCAATCTAGGCCGCCATGGAGAACACATCAATCCTGGCCTCACAGGAGAACACATCAATCCTGCTACAATTACCATGGAGAACACATCAATCCAGGCCTCATAGGAGAACACATCAATCCTGCTACAATCGCCATGGAAAACACATCAATCCAGGCCCCACAGGAGAACACATCAATCCTGCTACAATTGCCATGGAGAACACATCAATCCAAGCCTCACAGGAGAACTAATCATCCTGCTACACAGGAGAGCGAATCATCCTGTTCCACAAGAGAGCGAATCATCTTGCCACAAAGAGAGCGAATCATCTTGTTCCAGTGCGCACACCAGGGAGGGTGAGTCACCCTGTGTCGTAGTTGCTCTAGTAAGAACCCAAGCCCTCAGAACCTCCCAAGCTCGATGTATGGCAAACATGCAAGACCCTTGTACAAGGGTTCTTGACGACTCCAAGTCGTTTGGGAAAATCACAAATTAGATCTTTCCTCGGGGCTTTGACAAGGTGTATCGACTTGTACATCATCTTAATGTGATGGAGCCTCCTTGCTCATCGACTTACCATATCCCAAATTATGTCTATCTGCTAGAGCAATTGACGAATATGGGTTCCTCAATAATCAAATCCCACCTCTGGTTGTTACAGAGAATCACAGTGGTATGAATTCAAACAGCTCACTGAAGAGCTTCCCCAACCAGGCAGCTTCATACGAGATCATACTCGTAGATATGTATCCAGTCTCGGCGGTGCTTATGGCAATCGACTTCTGCTTCCTGCTCATCCATTATGTTGAAACAGAATCCAAAGAGAAACAACACTAAAAGTGCTCCAGTGATCCTCCACACTACCTGCCTAAGCAGCATTCGAATAATCATGCAGTTTCATATTTCTGGCAGTGTATCTCAATCCATGAGAGATTGTGTCCTGATGACATCTCAGAAGATTCTTGGCACCAATCTAGTGAGGCTCAACCAAATATGAGCTCACAACACTAACTGTGAAACATATGTTTAGATGGAGGTTCATCAAGAACATCAATGCGAATGATTTTTTGAAACTCAAAGGCATTTCCCAAATCTAGTCCGACATCGCTACCATATAATTTCTGAAAGTTAAGATCCTCGAGGTAGTCACAGGATTGCAGTCCATCATACCAAATCTTTTCAGAATCTTCACCACATATTTTCCTTAAGATAGGAAAATTTCCCTTGGCTTTTGCCACACTTCAAATCCTTGGTTCTTCATTTCAAATTCAGAAGCCAACTCCCTCTTACATTTGTGAATGAGAGGGTATGCACCTGTTAGAAAGAGGTCATCCACATACAACACCAGTATGAGAGGTTTATCATCTTTAACCTTAAAGTAAAGGTTAGGATCAGCTTCACTACTAATGAATCCCAGCTTCATCAAGTAGCTATCGATCCTCTCATACCATGCTCAGGGTGCTTGCTTCAACCCATAGAGAGCCTTCTTCA
>APFE031634219.1:5395-25580 GCA_000404065.3 Pinus taeda
CAGTGATGGATTTTCAAATAGTGATGAAGATGAAAAATGTAATGATTATAGACTTTTGATGGCTTTTGAAGATGATGATTTCTTGGATGCTATAGATGAAGAAGGTATTTATGAAGAAATTTCTAAAATTAAAATTTGTTTAGAAGAAAAGAATATGATTATAGATACTTTGACATTCCAACTCGTTGAAAGGGAAAAACATAATGAAAAGTTAGAATGTGAAATTGTGGGACTTAGAAAAGATATTGAGAAAACAAAAGCTCTTAATCTTAGAATTGCTAAAGGATCTAAAACTTTAGATGAGATTATCAAAGTGTAGCGTTCTCCTCTAATCAAGATATGTCTTGGATATACTAAAGAAGCATCTCAAGCACAGAAGCCATCCACCTCCAAAAGTTATATTGATGCAGCAAGGAGAAGTGAACAGGTTGATAATCGATAGAAAAGGCATAATGCGGATCACCAGGTAAATCAAGGACAATTTACTTCAAGAATGAACAAAGATCAGAAAGTAAATCAGGAGCAATCTACTTCAAGGATGAACAAAAGCTACAACCAACCGCAGGTAAATCATTTTTAATTTGTCTTAAGAATGGATGTCAATGGAAGCCACAATCATTTGGTTGATAGGTTTGATAAATGTAAGAATTTCTTCAATGGTCAATGTTTCTCTTGTCATAACTTTGGACACAAAGCTGCTCAATGTGTTGCCTACAAGACCATCATGACTAGAGAAGCACAAAAACAAAAGAGTATGATTGGGATCATGAAAAGGACCTACAATAACGTTTTTGCTCTTGAAAATGAAATAGAATGTTCTATTTGTAACAACTTCGGTCATGAAGATTATGAATGTAGGAGTAGGTTTCGGCAAACAACTCAGAAGGAGCAAGCTTCATTGAGTCCCAAAACATGGAGAAAGAAAGAACCGCAACTAGAAATATGTGGTATAGCCTTATATGTGGAAGGTTAGTCAAATTAGTGGTACGTTGACAGTGGATGCTTGAAATATATGAGAGGTGATAAAGAAAAACTTTAGTCATATAGTGCCTTAGAAAAGGAAAGGAAGGTCTCATTTGGAAATGACACCCCTACACTCATAAAAGGTAAAGGTTTTGTTCTTTTGAAAGAGAAGGTTAAAGCTGGAAATGCTATGTATGTTGATGGCTTAAAGCATCATTTGTTGAGTGTCATTCAAATGTGTGATCAAGGAATTGAGGTAATATTTTGATGAAATAGATGTATTGTTCGTGAGCTTGATACAGGAGAAACAGTGATCAAAGGCATAAGAATTCCAAATAATTTATACATATTCAAGGGAGGACAACAACAATGTTATCTAAGCGAGAATGATGAACATTGGCTATGGCACAGAACATTGGGGCATCTAAGCTTTTCTCAGCTAAGGAAAGCATGCAAATATTAGGCGGTTCGTGATCTCCCTAAAATCAGAATTCCAGACAATACAATATGTAAAACATGTTAGTTTGGTAAGAAAACCATAACTAATTTCCTTGAGAAGGAAGGATCAGCTAGTAGGCCATGTGAACTTGTCCATATTGATTTATGTGGTCCATCAAGGAAAAAGTCACCTCGTGGAGAGGAATACTTTATATTGTTCATTGATGACTTTTCCAAGATGTGTTGGATAGGACTTCTAAAGCATAAAGATGAAGCCTTTGAAAACTTCAAATCTTTCAAAGCCTTGGTTGAAAATGAATTAGATCGCAGAATCAAATGACTCAGGTCTGATCGAGAAGGGGAATTTACCTCGGATGAATTTTTCAATTTTTGTGAAGAACATGGAATAAGAAGAGAATTCTCTACTACAAGGACTCCTCAACAAAATGGTGTAGTGGAAAGGATGAAAAGAATAGTTCAAAAAATGGCTCATGCTATGCTTGATGAGCCTGGAACTCCTGCAACCTTCTAGGGTGAAGCTACATTTGCTGCCATTACCATTCTCAACAAAACAAACGTCCAGGTGAATAGCACTCAAACTCCTCATGAATTGTGGCGTGGTAAGACTCCTACAGTTAAATACTTCAAAATATTTGGAAGCAAATGTTACATCAAAAGGACTGATGAAAACCTTGGCAAGTTTCAACCTAGAGCAGATGAAGGCATTCTTCTTGGTTACTCTTCCCAAAGTAAAGGATATAAGTGTTACAGTAAAAGACTTGGAAAAATTGTTGAAATTATTGATGTAGTGGTTGATGAAGTAGGAAACAATCCAAGGTAGGTAAAATCTGAAGATTTCGAAGATGATGAGCACTATCCTTCAACATCAAATTAGACTAACGATGAATAAGAAACCTATGAGGCACCAGAAGAACAGATAAGGGTAGAAGACAAGACTCCATCCAGGTATGTCCAAAAGAATCATCCAAAGAATGAAATTTTGGGGTAGAAAGAGGCAGGTGTACAAACAAGAAGAAATATTTCAAAAGCTTCAAGCTATCTAGCATTTCTCTTCTCCATTGAACCACAAAATGTAAGTGAAGCATGCAAAGATGAATGCTGGGTCAAGGCCATGAATAAAGAACTTGAGCAGATTGAAAATAATAACACTTGGGAGTTGGTTCCTAGACCGAATGACAAGAATGTGAAAGGGACAAAATGGATATTCAAAAACAAGCTGAATGAAAATGGAGATGTTATTAGAAACAAGGCCAGACTTGTTTGTAAGGGGTATGCTCAACAAGAAGGTATAGACTTTGAAGAAAATTTTGCACCGGTTTCTAGAATTGAAGCCATAAGAATGTTCCTTGCTCTTTCTAGCTTTCAAAAGTTCAAAGTATTTCAAATGGATGTGAAATCTGCCTTTTTAATGGGGACTTAGAGGAAGAAGTGTATATTGAGCAACCAGATGGATTCATCCTTGGAAATGATCCTAGACTTGTATGCAGACTTAAGAAGGCACTCTATGGTCTTAAACATGCTCCAAGGGCTTGGTATTATCGTCTGGACAAATACCTCCATCAACAAGGTTTTTCAAAAGGATCAGCAGTTAGCAATCTATATATAAAAATTGATAATGATAAATTGCTAATTCTTGTTGTGTATGTTGATGATATCATCTTTGGTAGAAATGAAGAAGCCATGAGTCAAAACTTTGCTTTGGTGACGCAGAAAGAATTTGAAATGTCCTTGCTTGGTGTGCTGACATATTTTCTTGGTTTACAAGTCCAACAAAACAAATATGGTATCTTTCTATCAAAAACCAAGTACCTCACGTAGATCTTGAAGAAATATGGCATGGAAGACTTGAAACCAGTATGTACCCCTATGGTAACAAGATGTAGCCTCAGTGCAAATGATGATTCAGTAGCAGTACATCAACCAACCCATAGGTCCATGATTGGTAGTTTTTTCTATCTTATAGGGACCCGACCAGACATCATGCATGCAGTGGGAGTAGTTGGAAGATTCCAGGCCAATCCAAAAGAAGCAAACCTTCAGGAGGTTAAAAGGATTTTCAAATATCTTCAAGGAACAAAAAACTATGGCTTATGGTATCCTACAAATACAGATCTCACACTTCATGCATATACAGATGTAGATTCGGCATGAAGCATGGATGATAGAAAAAGAACTAGTGGTGGTGCATTCTTTATGGGTTCCATATTAGTATCTTGGTTCAGCAAGAAACAAAGTTCAATTGCTTTATCTATAGCTGAAGCAGAAAATGTGGTTATTGCATCTTGCTGCACACAACTCCTTTGGATGATGCAAACTTTGCAAGATTTTCAAATCACTTGTACTCCACCCATCTCCATTTTATGTGATAATACAAGTGCAATCAGTATTTCAAAGAATCCAATCATGCATTCAAAGACCAAGCACATACCTATCAAATGTCATTTTCTCCGGGAACAAGTGATTGAACAAAAAGTCAAATTGGAGTATGTTCCCTCTAAGGAACATGTTGCTGATATACTCACCAAACCACTGCCCAAGGAGAAATTTGAATAGCTCAGACAGAAGTTGGGAGTAGTTGATGCATCATCTTGCTATTGAAAATTATCTGATTTAGAGAAATGTGGTTGTACCTAAGTTTCATGAAGATCATCCGCGTACATACGCCGGTTTCTGTGGATACAGTCATGTATATGTTGGCTTGAATGAAATTAGTGGGCCATACTCAGGATGAAAAGAGTCTAATATGGGGTTGACAGAGGCCATCTAGCACAGGTTTAGGGGGGGCATATACTTCTAATAATGCATTGTTGGCATTATCTTAGAAGATCTTGGTTCATTTTCATGGTTGTTTTTGGTTTCGGGAGGAACAATTGTTGAGGGAGATCATGATTGCTGGTCTAAATGATGATTGACAAATGCTGCTGATGATAGTTGTTGATGACTATCATAGTCTTGTTGTAGATATTTCATGTATTTCTTTTATTATCAAGGTCATGTAATGGCCTACTTTGGTTTCCCCACTATGCCTGGGATGGATGATGTAATGTTCTTGTTTTATCATGTGTAAACTTTTGGTATATCCCCACTTGGTTGGGAGATGGACATATGTATGAGTCTTTGGTGATAGGAAGGTCATTTATGATGTATAAAGTCATGTTCCTTCTTGTAGAACATCTTCTTGCAGATCTCACCTACAGTCACAGGGAGCATGGAGAGCACAGCAAAGTAGAGATTTTAGCATGTACTCAGGGGGAGCATAACCCTTTGCACTTGATGACAAAGGGGGAGAATGAATTTGAGTGACCTGGGGTTTCCATCAAGTCCAAAGGGGGATATTGTTGGCATTATGACACAAGTTTGGTGCTATGACACAGATGTTGTCCTTGATGGCAACTCACTCAAATGACAGATCATAGTTCAAGCTCTCAGAATGAAAGAAAAAGAGATATATGCAGGTTCCTCTTAACCAAATCACGTATAGACGTGGTTTCGTCTATCACAAGGCACGTATACATATGCACGCACTTTCATGCAAGGAAAAGCGTGTACATGTGGGAAAACTTATTTTTTGTCTATGGTATTTAGTCCTTGGTATTTGGACCTATGGTTTGGACCATGGTATCTTGTCCAAAGTGTTGAACCCAGCTATTGGGTCCATGGTGTTGATTCTCTATGCTTTTGGACCTTGGTATTGAGTAAGGCCTAAGACTATAAAAGGAGAAGGAGATCATTAGGTAAATGCATTCACTCAAGTAATGAATATCTTATGAAGGGTAAGATCTAGAGGTTATGGTGCATAGCTGGATCTGAATCAAGCAGGAACCTGAGCGCAAGGAGAAGGAGAAGTTCTATTGATGGGTCAAGATCTTAAGGCTTGAAGAGAAGTATATTTGTGTGATTTTGATCTATTACATTTGCTGCATGGCTTGATCTATAAATCTGGTAATCTGGGTATAACTGATGTCTCAATAATTGAAAGGGGTAAATAATCTTTTATAGATATGTACGCAGGTTCAGCATAGCAAAGACGCATATGCACACTAGTTAAGTAATTGAAAACAACGGATAAATAGGTTTTCCTTAATATAGAAGCATATGCACGTAGGTTCTGCATATTGAAGTAGCGTACATCTCATGAAATATGTTTTAGCTACTTCTGTTTATTGCTGCAGTGTTCTGGGTTCAGGATTGGTGTCTGGTTACTGTTATTGTATTCTGGTTACAACATCCAGAGAAGTGATTGTTTGATTCAGTTGTGGTTTGTACAAAGAAGATTGGTTGATGCAGACATACCTGATGTTTAATTGGTGTTGTTCATGGATCCAGTGTGAAAATTTATGAAATGTGGTCCCTGGAAGAAAAGAGAAGGTCGTAGCCTTCTGTAGGTCAGCACCTACGTACTAGTACATCAACTAATACAAGAGCTAAGGGGGTTGTAGCTCCCTTCCAGGAGAAGCTGGAGAACAAGAGAAGGCTATAGCCTTTTGCAGGTAGAAGCTTGTGTATTGTTATAAGATTGCACTAGTACAGAAACATTGTAAAAAGAAGTTTCTAATTGAAAGAAAATAGAGACGAATTGCAGTAGGTGGTTTTCACCCACATTGGGTTTCCACCTTATATCTTGTGTTCTTGTGTGTGATTGTCTGCTCTATTTTACTATTCCTGGTTACTATTTATATGGTTCTGACACATATATTAATTATCAACATTTGAAGAATAAATTTAATTATAAGTCTACAAGTTATACGCGAGTTTCTTTAACTACAGTTGCCTATATACGCAGTTTTAACGAACTGAAGTAGTGTATACAAATCTGATTATGAAATAAAAAAAAATTGACTTGATAATACTGATTCACCCCCTTATCAGTATTATTTCCAACAATTTTAGACAAGTTGTACAAAATTATTTCGCAAAAGAAGATTAGCTGATGGCTAGAAATCCATAAAAGAGCTAAGGCCAAGTTGGGTTTAGGAGATATCATTAAATCATGGATAACCTTGCTACTCTTAAGATCATTGCATAGCATTGTTACAATAATCAAACTAATCCCTTCAATTGCTTTGTTGACTTAAAAAATATTTTGACATCGTTACCAAGATAAACTCGTAGAATAGGCTAGAAGAGTTAATGGTTTCCATTGAGTTGAGGGTGTTTGTGACAAGGTTGTATGAGAAGGTTATTTTCACTTTAGGACCACTAAGAGTTTGTCAAAAGAAATTAACTACAATATCGGAGTCATGCAAGGGTGTCTCTTGTCCCCGACCCTTTTTGCCATATACATTGATAAGATAGAAGAGTGTTTGGAAGATGTCAGTTGTGTTTGTCCCACACTCACTACTATAGTCATAAATCTTCTCCTTTATATTGACGATTTTTTTCTTTTGGTGAGGAGTCATTGCAATATTGATAATTAAATAAGAATCCTCCAATATTTTTCTTCCAATTTGGGTATGACTAGTAATGTCAAAAAAATAAAGATAATGATAATTAGACCCATGAAGATCACATATGATACTTTCAGATATGGCAACAAAAACTTGGAGGAAGTTCCTTCATACATATATCTTGGAATCGATATTCATCATGGGCTCAACTAGAATTATAACATTTAGAAAAGGATAAATGATAGATGGAAAGCTTATTATGGGCTTCAAAGAAATTGTAAGTTAGCATATCTTTGGATATGGGATTAGAAAAAAATTTCTTTGAGGTTCTCTTCACTTCTTTCATTTTATATGTATGCAGGGTTTGGGAATGAAATATCTCTAGATAGTCATGGAGGAACATAGAACAAATCTAAAAGGATTTTAGGGCATACAATATTAAGATTAAAGGAAAAGCACCATATCCTATCCTCCTAATTAAACTAAGTCTTCTCCTATTGAAAGCATGTCTATGACTAGGTATCTTATGTATAAGTAGACGCTTGTTAGGGTGAGGGAATAATGTCATTCTAATGCAATTCAATTAGTGAGAAATTGTATTTAATACAATTTGGTGACTCTTTGTTTCATCATCTAAGATTTCCATTGATATTTTATATTCTCTTATTTCTCCTAATATTTACAATTCGTTTACAAGGAGAAAATAATCAAGGGATTATGTGTCTAAAATTCCCTTGTTAAGCCAAAGGGGTGTTTGTGAGTCCAAGCATCATTATAAAATTTTCAAATTTTTCTCTTCGAATAAATTTGGTCAAGATATCCACAATTTGGTAACTTGTAGAACAATATCTCAAATGAATAGTAATGGAATTCACATAATATTAAATCAAATGATACTTTGTTTTGAAATGTTTAGCTAAATAATGGAACTTGGGATTCTTGGCCAACGTGATTGAGAATTATTGTCAACTAGAAAGAAGAGTAAAATTCACTTGTTTCTCCTATAAATCTTGAAGTATTTTCTTGAGCCACACAATCTCATTTGTTGCTTTAACAACTTCCACATATTCTACCTCTATTGTGGAATATGCTAGAATTTATTGTTTGCATGACCTCGTAGAGAAAACTACTAATCCAAGGCTCATGAGATAGCTTGAAGTAGACACTCAACTTTATGTGTCCCCATAAAAGTTTGAATTAGAATATCCAATCAAACTGAAGTCATCCACCCTATAATACTTTAGCCCAAAATTTTGAGTTCCCTTCAAGTATGTTGAAAATATTTTGTAGCAAGTCAATGTCCTTCACAAGGATTTTTCATAAACTTGGAAAGAATCCCAACAACTAGTCTGTAAATTTCTATGGATATTCCACTCGACAATTCATCACAACATATCTACTAAGATATATTTGGAAATATGAAACTTACACCATGAGGGTTAGTTTCTCCTTAGATTTATATATTTGTAATTATTGTGTTATAATTATGCATGTAATAAGTAAAATATAGAAATAGAGAAAAATGAAATTAAACGCAAAAACCATAATGAAAACAAGCTATGATCTGGGAAACACTTACGCAAGAAAATCTAGCAAGAAGGTGAGGTTGCTAAGATCCATGGCCTATGGGCTACGAAAATGCACAAATCCCCTCTTTTTTCTTTCTCACTATCCACTCTCACCTACTTATCTCATATATTGAAAAAAAATCACTTGAATAGAATGAAACCCCTTTTCCTCCTTATGGCCTAGTTATAACAAAACCCGATAACCTACTATTGGTTAAGTTTGACTCCTTAAACTCCTACCTAGAGTTACTTATATTGGATCTTCTAGAGCCTTATTATCATGGTGATCTGGCTATCCCATTTTGCATGAATAATGGAGCCTAACGTGGCATCCTCTAAAATCATGATGGTAAAAATAGGAAGGTCAACTTCTAGGTGGCATAACTTTTGCATATAGATTCCAATTAAGGAAATTCCTATGTAATTGGAAAGGTACTATGTGTGTAGAATATCACTAGGAAGTGCACCACTTAATTTACAAATGTTTAGACAAAAAAATGTCATTTAATGCCTCAAAATGCATCTAAAAGGTTTCAAACCCTAATTCTGCGAACAAGGCCACACAGATAAAAATGGTCCTATGAGATTATTCTTCCAATTTTCCACTATAAAAGCATCAATATTTATGAAAAATAACCTACCAAGCCATTTTGGATCATACCTCTCCATTTTTGGAGGCTTTTGGTCCTATTGTAGCCACTACAATAACCCCTACTGTTTGAAAATATAAAAAATTTTGAGTCCCCTAATATAGAACTTTTTAAGTCCCATGCTTCATCTAAGGTCATTTATCCTCATGATTCTTCTAAGCCCTCTTTTACTTATCATTTTTTTTCTCTAAATATTCCTCGCATATTTCCTTCACAATGATAAACTAGTCACAACCACTCCCTGCATTCCCAAACCGCAATAACTGCACATTCTCTCAATCTAACATGCGCTATCATTGAACTGCATATGATACCTACAATAAAAGTGCCCTTTCAGAACCTAACCTGCATGATCACACTTTTCTCGACTTTATTTTATTCATAATAAATGCAAAGTGGCATTTATTGAACCTATCTCCCACACGTGTGTAAAACACACACACACACACACACACACACACACACACACACACAGATATTCGAAATTGAGCAATATAAATTATAATGTTAAAATTTGTAAAAAAAAAAATAAGTTTTTCACTATTATTAAAAAAAATGATTTTCAAGACATTTGGCTAGACAAAACTTGATGTTATTGTAGCATGTTGAATCACATCTTTTTTCCCGCCATATTTCATGGATATGGTTGCAATATTCATGCCAACAGTATAACTGCCCACCATAATTTATGCAAGTCTTTGCATAACAAATGAACAAAAAAAATGTGAATAAATAAACTTACCATGAGTTACTACTTGTCATTATTTATGTATTCTTGGACAATTTAATAAAATTTAAATAAACAGACTTACTAGTGGTTACTGCCCACTAAAATTTATGTAAATCTTTAATTTCTCCACTTTAGATGTCAATTTATTAGTCCCTAACAAAACATGATTCTAACAATAAATTTTACTCTTAACCACTCTAATTTTAACAATAAACTTTCTTCTTAACTACTATTAATTTAACATTAATAAATACAAATTATAACATTTAATTTTAAAAAATTAATATACAATTCAATAACATAATTAATAACATCAACTAAACTACATACCTAACTATAGTAACATGAACTAAACTACATACCATACCGCAGTTGTTTTAATTTATATTAATTAACCTCAATATATTAATAAACATGTTATTTACACTTCTAAAATAAAATTTTCAACTCCGATAAAACTCAGTGTTCATAAAATTCATAAAAGATTAGTATTAAATCATTTATAAAAGATTAGAATTGCATAATCCAATATCACTTTTTTATCCTTATCTAACCATTCTCGTAGTTATGGGTTTCAAGAGATCACTGCCATGTTCCACATTATGGACATTCAGGGGATTGAATGTTCTTATGTGGAAATGTTCTTATTATTACACAACCTATATCTTCATCAATTACTTAAATCATTTGGTTACATGATTTCATTAGCATGTATGCTTAACATGACTTTAGCCCAAAGCTTTCATTGTTAATGATGCTTAACACATAATGCAAGCACCTAATATTATAGTATTTGTAAATAATTTATGTGTAGAGTCCATTATAGATGTAATTGTGGTTTTAAAAGTTTGTTTTTGAAAGTTTGTGTAACAACTAAATACAATTTCTTATAACATGGCATATTATATCAAATTAAAAAAATAAAATAAAATTGATACCCGTTACATTCTCATGATCATAATTATTAATCTCTTTGTGACTTGGAACATATGTATATAAAGTATTTATTTATGTTTATAAAGATAACAAGTTGATCATATATGATGCTAATCACACTTCAATGCTCAAGTGAAAGGATATGGACGAAGATACTTTGACTTTAATGAACGTAATCCTCGAGGGACGACTCCCCTGTCTGACATTCACATGTGATCACACGCGGCAAACACCCTGCCCAAGGAGTGGTATTGTTGTACTTTCCCGCCATATGGTTCTTCCTAGCATCATTGAATCTCTGCCATCGATATGACAGTGGAGAAGGATTAACATGTGTTTCTCTAGCCAAACACTCACGTCTGCGCCTCTGGTGGTTCATTTTCACTGCTATTGAGTCTTCTGCGTTGCTCTGCTATCATCGGTATTTCTATAGGAGTTCATTTCTATGCTTGGAGGGTTTTGGCTTGAATGTGGAGGTGGAGATGACACCTCTCGAAGCAAGTATACCTGAACTCTATGTTTAGTAGCATATTCGTTCGACCTTGGTGTATTACCATCAGTTCAAGGGTCTTTAACTTCATCATAACCCTATTGTCCAACCTCACTTTTAAGTGTAGATTCAGGTGTTGCAGTGATGGCAACAGGTAGCCATCACTCTGGAACATCGAATGAAGGTAACTTCTTTGTCACTGTCACGGTGCGTTTAGTAATTTCTGGTTATTGCAAACTTACTATGGGAGTATTTCTTCTTTCCTTGATTTAGTTAGGACCTGGGCACTAAAACACTTCTTCGCTTTGGCAGGCTATAGCCTCGACAGATGTTTCCTTCATACCGACGTAAGAAACCCCAATTTTTAATTGTGAGAATGCTAATGTTGAGGTAGAGTTATATTTTTTTATTACATTCACTAAACTCTGATATGTATTCTTGCAGGTACATGGTCTTATGGATGAATTAGAGTCGGGGTTTGTGGCTATTAAATTCATGAAGGCTTATAGCCAATCGGTTGTATTACAAGTTGGCGCAGAGACTTTAGATAGTCGTTATGTCCTGTTATTACAGGGCTTCGTTGAGGGTTCTTCTCCTAATTGTCTAGGTTAAGCTAAGCACTATAAATTGTTCATTCTGCATTTTTCTTCTTTCAAGTTGTTCCAATGCCAAGTGCTAGTTGTTGAGGACTTATTTATTTTTTTGGTTGTAATCTTAAATGTTTTAAAATGAAAACTGCTTTCAAAGACCTGACTCTTAGTTTATAAGAGATCTGAAAGAACCCTTCTTCATTCTCGCAAGGGTCAGCTATGCCATTCTGAGGCTTCTCGGATAGGTTTTTGATATATTTAATAATTTATTTTGAAACTGTTAAGTTATGTATTTGGGTATTGCTAGAATGGGAATACAATGTAACTTATTTTGTCTTAATACATCTGCGATATCATTCACACTTACTATATATATATGTGTGTGTGTGTGTGTGTGTGTGTGTGGTCTTGACCAAATATTTTGTTGCAATATTTATATCTCACCATTCTGTAGTTTATTATATGAAATGACTTCACCGAGGGTTTTGGCTATCGTAGCATTTGTATCGAATGATTCTTTATATGACTCAGGTAGTATTTTTATTATCAGGTGTTCGGCCTTTTTTTACTGATACTACAATAACATTTATATTTATTCTTAAATCTGATAGAGATATCATAGCATATTGCCATATTTGAAAATTTCTTTGTTTTACTATTCAGTCATTGGAATATATATCATGTGTTGTCTACTGTTTCAGTTTTGCACAGAAATAACTCCATTATATTAACTCTGGTGCCTATTATATAGTTCAGTTTTACACAAGATTGAATCCTTTGTTTTATTGGTTTATCTAATTTGTAAATTAAGCATAACCTCTGCAGTTTGCCATATGTAAACACACTCCATACTACACATTTATAGTTCTACAATCTAGAACAAATACACAAACAATACTAAATCTTAGAGGTTTCTCGGCTTTAAACACATTCCATACTACACATTTATCGTTCTACAATCTAGAACAAATACACAAACAATACTGAAGCTTAGAGGTTTATCGGCTTACTTACCTATTCCTTTTAAACATTAATAACAATAGTAATACTTTTCATAAATAAAGTCTCTCCTCCCAACCACAAGTCTAGAAATCACTTCTAGACCCCCCCCAAGCACTTTCTACCTTCAATGTTGGATTATATCTAGTTATAGTTAATACTATGGGCCTTAGGACTCCTGTCTAGTCTTCATATCAGTACTCTCTGTTCGACTATATGGAGCAACCCTACAACTGGTTTATTTCACATAGCTCTAGGATGGGATTTTTTGTGCTCCTCCCCTCTCTATATTTTCCTGTTTAGGTAGAGGGTTCACAGTTTCTTGATAACCATTTCTTTTAACTAAAAAAAAACAGTTTCATTATGTTAAAGTAAAGTTACCAATAATTTATTTAATCACAAGATAACCACGATAAATGTTTCTTGGCCTTCCAGCGTCAATCATTTAATGTCAATATCAGAACAATTAAAAGTTAAATTAAACATCTATTGGAGAGTTACTTAGTAGTTCTCAGTAATTTTTAAATGCCATTTTTGGGGTGTTACATCTCCCCCCCCATGAGGAACATCGTCCTTGGTGTTCTCTCTTTCTTCAAAAAAACAATGTCAGATAAGCCTTTCGCATAAATTTCTCTTCTTTCCAAGTAGCCTCTTCCGGGCCAAAGTGCTTCAATTACACTTCAACCTGGGTAATGGTTCACTTTCATAAGTTAGTTTCTCTCTGATCGAGAATATGAAGAGGTTCTTCCAGGAACTCTCCTTTCAGTTCAACCTACACCACAGAATAATTCTTAGTTATATTTCGTCTTTTCTTTAAACAAAAACAAACATTATATTTGGTCTTACCTACTTGACTATTTACCTGAATATTTTCCCAGTCAATATTGTGTTGGGGGTTATACACATAATTTTTCAGTAACGATAGATGAAATACATTGTGGACCTGAATGTGGCCTAGTAGTGCAAGCTTATTGGCCATTGTTCTAATTCTCCTCCATTTCTGCTAGCATGCCAGGACCTAGTGAAAACTTATTAACTGGACTATTCTAGTCTATAGGCACTCTGCACTTTCTCCCATACAACACCTTGAAGGGGCTCATTCCTAGTGATTCATGATGTCCATTATTATATGCACTCTACTAAATGGAGGTAATCCTCCCACTTGTGTGGTTGCCACATCACAGACATGCGTAGCATGTCTTCCAACACCTGGTTTACCCTTTCAGTTTGTCCATCCGTTTATGGATGGTAAGCAATACTAAATTGGACCTAAGTTACTAAACCTGAAAAGAGAGTTTTCCTAAAGGTGGACATGAATTTTATGTCCCTATCTGAAATCACTACCTTGGGTATCCCATGGAAGCGAAAAATTTCCTTCATAAATATGTCCGCAATTTCTACGGTTTTGTATGTGGACTTAACTGGTATAAAGTGCGTTTTTCTACCCAATTTATCAACTACCACCATAATTGAATCATGTTGCTTTCTTGTACGTGGTAAGTCAGTAATGAAATCTGGGGATATAGTCTCCCATTTCCATTATGGAATGGGCAATGGTTGCAACAATCCGGCGGGATGCTGGTGCTCTGCCTTTACTAGCTGACACTCCAAACATTTGGACAAATATTTTATAATATCCTTCCTCAATCTAGACCAAAAGTACCCTTTCTTGATGGTTGAAAGAATTTTCTGATAACCAGGATGGCCAGCACAAGGCTTCCTATGAAACTCATCCAACACAAAAGTCTAACCAATCTTTCGTTAGGGAAATAAATTATGTTCTTAAATGTAAGAAGATTATCAGAATTTATTTTAAATTATGATTTTTCATTTTTCAGCAGAGCTTCTTTTGTTTTTTGCCAAAGGAAGAAATACTCTGGGTCTCTGTTAGTTTCTTCTTTAATGATTTCAAGGATATTTGAACTTACTTGGCTCATTTGTACCTCATAGATATAATGTAACTTCCTGCTTAGCACATCGGCCACACGATTTTCCTTCCCTTTTAAATATTTCATTTCAAAATTGAATTCACTTAGAAAGGCTATGCATCTAGTTTGTCGAGCATTCAAGCTAGACTGGTTAAAAAATTTGGTAAGACTGCTATGGTCGGTTAGCAGCAAAAATTTCTTCCCTAGTAGGTAATGTCACCACATTTTAAGTGCATGCACCACTGTTGTCAACTCAAGATCATAGGCTGAGTATTGTTGTTTGTATTCCTTCAATTTTCAAGATTCATAAGCAATCACCTTTCCCTCTTGCGTGAGTACCCCACCAACACCCTCCTTGCTTGCATCTATGCAAACAACAAAAGACTTTTCTGGATCATCCACTTTTAACACTGGTACAGTGGTGAGCAAATGTTTTAATTTATCAAAACTCTGGTGACACTGTTGTTCAATGGAAAGCGCATCACTTTTTCTGTAATGAGGTCACTGAAAAGGCAATTTTTGAAAATCCCTTAATAAATCTACGGTAATACCTGGATAATCCCAAGAATTATGAGATATCAATGACATTATTTGGGGTTGTCCATTCCATAATTGTTTTGATCTTTTATGGATCTACTGCAATGCCATCTATTGATATCACATGACCCAAGTACTGGATTTGATATTTGAAAAAGTCACATTCTCTTAATTTGGCGTATAATTGATTTTCCCTTAATGTTTGCAATATTATTTTCAGAAAATACCATGCATCAAACTCATGAAGGTGGCTAGGGCATTGGTAAGGCCAAACGGCAATACCACAAACTCATAGTGACCATAACAAGTGTGTAATGCTGTCTTGTAAATATCTTCCTCCTTTGTCCTTATTTGATGATATATTGACCTTAAATTTGTCGAAAATACTTTGGCTCCCTATACTTGGTCAAAAAGATCATCAATATGTGGTAATGGATACTTGTTCTTGATGGTTAGCTTGTTTAATTGTTGATAATCGATGCATAGCCTCAGGGTTCCATCCTTTTTTCTTATGAATAAAACAGGGGCTCCCCAAGGAGACACATTGGGCCGAATATACTTTTTATCTAAAAGCTCCTGCAATTTCATTTTGAGTTATGCTAATTCAGGTATGCTCATGCGATAAGGGGCTCTGGATATAGGGGCTGCAACCAACATTAATTCAATGGTGAAGTCACTGTCATGTTTTGGTGGTAAATCTAGAATAAATTTTGGAAACACATCAACAAATTCCTGAATAATAGGAATATTTTCCAGAGAGGTCATTTTGTTTTTCGTGTTTGTAAATCCCACCTAAACGTCATATATTTGGCAACCTTTTGTAATGCATTTTCCTACCTAGTTAGCTATAACAGGATGCAACTTGGTATTCATTTTAATGCCTTGAAGTTCCCGCCTATTTCCCGATTCAGCAATAAAACTGACAATTTTATCTTTGCAGTCCACCAAGGACCAACACTTTTCTAACCAGTCCATCCTGATCAGTATGTCATAAGAACGCAAAGGCAATATATTAAGATCTACACAAATAGGTTGTCCCGAGATCGTTCTATGGCAACGTTCTATCCTTGCAATTACCCTCCTTTTTTTGCTGGTGGCTAGTTGAACTAACCATCGTTTTGAAAATTTACTGCTTGGCAAATGACATTTATCTACCACCTTAGGACTGAGGTAGCTTAAGCTAGCGCCTGGGTAAAATAAAATAGAGACAGGTTGATTAGAAATCATACCTTCACATTCAATCATGGTGGGCAGAAATTCTTCCTGATGATCGTCCAGTGCAGCGTTAATTTTTGGCATGCTCCTTGCCACGTCTCCCACAATGGATGCTTCTTGCATGTTTGATAACTGTTATGTTCTTGCTTTGTGTAGACAATTTTTGTAATAATGTGCTTCTACGAATCCCCAACACTGTAGTGCCGGTTTGGTTTGTGGGTTGTCTACAGATTTAGCAGCTCCTTCCAAATGTCTATTTTTTGAATAAGCCATCTTGGGTTGATTCCTGGCTGGAAATTTGCTAAGGGGTTTTTGTTGCATGTTTCTGCTACCTACAAATCTTGAATTCTTGTTTGGAGGTAGAATTTTTCCTTTCTTGTTTAAATTCCCTTTTGATCCTTCATTATTTTGTTTCATTTGATGATAATAGATGTGGGTTTTTCACATAATGTCATCCATTGTCTTGGGGTAATCAAACTCTAATTTCTCCTTCATAAAATTGGGCAAACTACAGATAAAGCGCTGAATTTTGGCCTTTTCTTCTTGCATGTAAGGCACATAACGTAGCAGAGAGGTAAAGTGTGTTATGTACTCATCCATGGTTAAGGTTCCTAGCCTTAACTCATGGAATTCCTTTGCTTTCTCATCATAATATCACTCCGTTAAATACTTATCCTTGAAATTCTTTTGGAATTCTTGCCAAGTAACTTCCTCCTCATTGATTTTCCTTACTATTTTGATTTCTTCCCACCACAAGGTGGCCTTTCCTCTTAACTGATAACTGCTAATCTTGCTTTTAGTTTACCTGTGTACTCATAAATATGGAAGCATTTTCCCATGTCAATTAGCCAAGCTTTAGCTACCTCTTCCGATTCTCCTTCAAAAAGTGATGGCTTAATAATTTTTAATTCACCTTGAAATTCAGTCTTTTGTCTTTTTGTTCCTTGCTGGTTAGCTACATTGTCTGAGTGCCCTTCTTTATCTTCTCCATGTTTCTCAGCGGATTAAACATTTTCCTCTCCATGTTGGTTGTTGGTGTCTTCTCCTAGTCCTCAACACTGGGGTCTGGATGTCTCTGATTCTATCTATTGGAGAGACTTCATAATATCTTTTCTTGCTCTTCATGAAGTCTTTCATTCTCTGATCTTAAATTCATCATTTCAGCCCCCAATTGATGAACAGTTTCGAATAATGTTGCATTAGTCTGTCATGATTCTTCACCCAGATGTATCCATATGTTTGGATTATCATTTACGTATATAATACTAAGTGAACTAGATGGTCGAGGGATCCCATGCATTTTGCCTTATCTCTTTTGTTGTTGTGATCTTTTGGTTAGTAATTGTTTCACACATAAGTTTATTTAGTCATATAATAAGAAAACTAAAACAAAATTATTTCCTATACATATTTGTTCCCAAAGAATCTTAGTGTCCAAACCTGAGCTCTGATACCATTTGTAACAACTAAATATAGTTTCTTATAACATTTCATATTACATCGAATTAAAAATAAAAATAAAAATAATTATTTTCTCACGATCATAATTATTAATCCCTTTGTGACTTGGAACATACGTATATAAAGTATTGAATGATATTTATAAAGATAATATGTTGATCAGATATGTTATGAAACCAGCTCAAGAAAAGATAGAAAAGATAGATCAATGCCTTAGAATTCAGCCTCTTTGAGGAGGCAACCTCCTTTACATTACATAAATGAACAATTCTTGGATGATTCAAATGAAAAAACCTCCTTTCTATATATATAGGAGTCTAAGGAGTCACAATAAAACCCAACCGACCTAACAATAATAATATAAAGCCACAAAAATAACAATAGAGGGATTCTATGGGGCACAGTAATAACAATATGGGGACAATAGGGGCACAACAATATTAATAAGGGGTATACTACAATAGTAATGGGGTAATCACTAGTATTATAGGGAACCCAACATGCCCCTCTCCTTCAAAAAAGTGTTGTCCTCAACGCTTGAGTAGTTTTGGATACTTCTGTATAAAATTCTCATCCTCCCATGTGGAATCTTCAGCGGATAAGTTCTTCCACTTGATAAGATACTCTGGAATTGATCGATTTCGTAGCTGTCGAGTTCTTGTTTCTGTGACTGCTTCAGGTTCCAATATAATTTTTCCTTCCTCATAAAATTCTGGCAATATTGTTTGAACTGGGAGCTTGTCGCCTATAACCTTCTTTAAACATGAAACATGGAAAACTGGGTGCAATCTAGAAGTTGCAGGAAGCTCCAATTTGTATGCCATAGTACCAATCTTTTGCAACACCTTGTATGGACCATAATACTTTGGTGATAATTTATTATCCTTCTTATCTTGCTCGAGGGACATTTTCTTATATGGTTGTAGTCGTAGGAATACCCAATCACCTACATCAAAACTTCTTTTGCTGCGATGTTGATCTGCCCGTTGTTTCATTCTATTCTGTGCCAACATGAGGTTATCCTTTAAAGTTTGAGGACTTGTTGTTGATGTGCGATGTGATGTTCCACTGCCTGAACCTTAGAATTTTCTCTTAAATATGATGTGATGGATGGTGGTTGATACCCATAAAGTGCCATAAATGGGGTCATTTTTGTTGTTGTATGGAAGGAAGTGTTATACCACCATTCCACCAGAGGCAACCATTTGACCCATTGTGTCTGTTTATCATATACAAAGCAACGAAGATATCCTTCCAAACATTTGTTTACTATCTCAGTTTTCCCATCAGATTGAGGATGATAAGATGAGCTATGAGCTAACTCAGTACCAATACAAGAAAATAATTATGTCCAAAAATTTCCAGTGAAAATGGGATCTTTGTCACTTACAATAATCTTTGGGTTTCCGTAGCTTTTGAATTGTTTCCATAAATGAAGTAGAAACTGTACTGACTTTAAATGGATGTGGTAATGCACAAAAGTGTGCATACTTGGTAATTCTGTCAACTACCACCATGATGACACTCTTTCCCTCAGACTTGGGTAAACCTGTGATAAAATCCATTGAAACCTCCTCCCAACATTGGCTTGGAATTGATAAAGGTTGTAATAGACCCGGTGATTTAATTGTTTCAACTTTATTTTGTTGGCAAACCAAACATTCTGCCACAAACTTTTGAATATCTAATTTAAGGCCATCCCAAAAAAATTCCTTCTTAACCCTGTGGTAAGTTTTTAAAAAACCTGAGTGCCCTCCTAAGGGAGAAGTGTGCAATTCCATAAGAATCTTTTGTTTTAGCTGGGAATTCTTACAGAGGTATAAGCGATCTTTGTACCATAACGAATCATTTTTCCAGCTAAATGTATCAGACGTACTGGAATCTTGTTGTAATTTTGAATAAGTGCCCACACTTCTTCATTTCTTTCTCATTCTCCTTCTTCATTTTACAATGGCTGAATAATAGAAATGGCGCACAACAATGCTTCACATCCTCATCCTTTCTTGAGAGTGCATCTGCCACCACATTTTGCTTCCCTTTTTTGTAGATGATTTCAAAGTCATAACCCAACATCTTTGTGACCCACTTTTGTTGCTCTTCAGAGGGTAATCTTTGTTCTAAAAATATTTAAGGCTATCATGATCCGTTTTTACCTTGAAGTGTCTTCCCATTAGATAGGGTCGCCATTTCTTAAGTGCATGGAGTATTGCCAACATTTCCTTCTCATAAATAGCTTTGCTTAAAAACTTTCCCTTGATTGGACGACTTTCAA
>APFE031634223.1:0-44769 GCA_000404065.3 Pinus taeda
GGTCCAGTATGAAAATTGGATGAAACGTGGCCTTCAGATTATGGTGTTGTGCTTCAGGAGTATCCAGTCTGAAAATTTATGAAACGTGGTACCTGGAGGAAGAAAGAGAAGGCTGTAGCCTTCTGTAGGTCGACACCTACATACTAGTACATCAACTAGTACAAGAGCTAAGGGGGTTGTAGCTCCCTTACAGTAGTAGCTGGAAAACGAGTGAAGGTTGGAGCATTCTGAAGGCTGGCGCATACGTACTAGTAAAAGGATCGGCTAGTACAAGGGCTAAGGGGGTTGTAGCTCCCTTCTGGGAGAAGCTGGAGAAGGAGAGGAGATTGTAACCTTCTGCAGGTAAAAGCTTGCGTACTGGTATAAGGCTGCACGAGTACATAAATATTGTAAAAATAAGTTCTTATTAAAAGAAGATAGAGACAGATTACAGCAGGTGGTTTTCACCCACATTGGGTTTCCACCTTACATCTCGGTGTTCATGTGTGTTGCTTATGTGTGATGATCTGTTCTATTTACTGCTCCTGTTTACTGTTCATATGGTTAATAATGTTCTGATGCACTCATTAAGGATCAACTAACTGAATCATAAGCTTACTTGATATATGCTTGTTGCATTACACACAGTTGCATATACACGCGGTTTTCCTTAACTAAAGTAGTGTATATTAATCTTAATATGGAAATGAAAAAGTTATATTGATTTGATAACACTGATTCACCCCCCCTCTCAGTGTTATTTCCAACACCGACATGACTTTTTGGTGAAGATATTGTTATTCTTCTTGAAGTCGACTTGAAAGAGAGGTCTTGTGCTTGTCTTGGAGGGCTTTCATACTTAATTTAATGACTCACAAAATGTAACATGCCCAAGAAGGTTCTTTCATACATGACATTGACTCAATTTGTCTTTTATGACTAGATGACAAAACCTAAAGGCTGACAATGGGAGCCATTACTAAAAATAAAATTCCTTGCTCATGAAACCCATGAGACAAGCATTACAATAATAATTTTATTTTTCTTCTTTTCATCAATTACATAAAATCACAATTACATATGTCATTATTAAGACCGAACCTAGTTACATTTTTCAACAATTCATGACTTCAAATTGCTATTGTTGCTTTTCATGATATTCACTATGTCAAGAGAACTTGTACTTGTCTCAATGCTTTCATTGTTTTAACAAAACATGCTGAAATGCCGTCCATTTTGTTATAATTAAATGTTTTCATAACAAAGTTATAATTGAATGCATATTAGATTATTTAGGATTTATTGATATAGTGAGTGCTATACAAATGTAGGTAAAAGAAGATGGAAGAGCATTGATAAAACTGCAGAAATATTTTTGTGTGAGAGACTTGTAGATGTGTAGGAGTCCACAAGTGTAGTGGGAAAAGGCAAATGAGGTATGTATGAGGACTCATTTGTTGATTCATGATTATATGATGTGTGTTTGTTGATATTTAGATGCAATACATATCAATAAATGTATTGAATTTGTTTTTATGATGTGAGGCACCATAGCAAAGATATAATTGAGTGCATATTATATTATTTCAGATTTATTTATATAATGAATGCTATGCAAGTGTAGGTAAAGAAAATTGGAGGAGCATTGATGAAACTATAGAAATATTTTTGTGAGAGATTTGCAAATGTGTAGGAGAGTGTACAACTAGAAAGTGAGTTCAGGTATATCTTTTCATTTCAATATAATGGTTCACCTTTCTCCTTTCTTTTTCAAGAATTATGATTTTTGGTAATTGCATAAGATGCACTTTTGCATAATATTGCTAAAAAATAATTCTGTTTTCATTTATGATATTCTCATTATATATTTAAGTGTTTATTTTGATTTCTATTTGGTATATTGAGTGGGAAATTAAGGTAGGTCATAACAGCCCATGATTCCATAGGTGTAGTGGGTAAATGTTTATTTTGATTTCTATTTGGTACATTGAGTGGGAAATTAGGGTAGGTTCTAACAACCCATGATTCCATAAATGTAGTGGGGAAAGGTGAATGTTGTGGCAAATGTATGGTCCCATATGTGTTTTTATCTAAATTTGAGTCATTTTACATTATTAGCGATTTGTTTAATTATTGAATGCAATGCAATGTAGGTAAAGGAATGTGGGGGTCACTAATGAAAATATCGAAATATTTTCATGAGAGAGACATTGTAGTAGAGTGTTGAGGCAAAAGAGGAGGTCTGTTTTCTTTTGGTGTGAAAGTCATGTATGATATGCTATATAATATTTCTTGTTATGAATACTATAGTTTTCTCCCCCCTTATTTGTTTCATATTTCTCATAATAGTTCATGTGTACTTAATATATTTTAGAATACTTTCTAGTCTCTGTTTAATACTTATTCATTTTTTGGTGTGCAGGGTCCCCTTGGTTGGATGCTTTTTGCAGTTGTAGTGTGTTATCTCTTATTTGAGTTTTATGTTTTAGTTTTGTTGGTTTCGTTGTATATTTCTATTGTTGGTAATTTTTGTTTCTTTTGTTGTTCTATTATATTTTTATAATGTTGTGGCTTTTAGTTATTTGTATTTGTGAGCATGGCCATGCTAACTTTTGGTTTGATATTTTGTTTTTTTTGTGTTTTTTTTGAGTTTTTATTTTTCTCTTGTTCATATATATATATATATATATATATATATATATATATATTTGGATTCAATGGGTGGGGAAATTAAAGAAGACCTAAAAGACGAATTGTGGGTTTAGGGCTGATGCAGAGTCTACAAGTGTAGTGGGCAAACATGAATGAAGTATGTATGGAGGAATTTACTTCTTTGTGGGGAAAAACGAAAGAGTTATGTATGGGGTACTTGTTTGTTACCAAGTTACATGGTTTCATGCCCATTTTAATTGAACTCTTTTGTTGCTTCATCTTTATATCATGCATGTTTGTTGACATTTGTGCAATACAGATCCAAAATGGTGAAGGGCCATTGGTGAAACTATCGACTAAATTTGTGTGATGTGAGGCACCGTAGCAAAGGTATAATTGAATGCGTATTATATTATTTGAGATTTATTTATATATTGAGTGATATGCAAATGTAGGGAAATGAAGGTGGAAGAGCATTGGTAAAACTACAAAAATATTTGTGTGAGAGACTTGCAGATGTGTAGGACCCCACAAGTGTAGTGGGCAAAGGCAAATGAGGTATGTATGAGAAAATTTATTTGTTTATGGGAAAATCCGAAAGAGGTATGTACGAGGGAACTTGCTTGTTACTAAATTATATGGTTTTGATTCCCATTTTAAGTTAACTCATTTACTGATTCATTATTATATAATGTGCGTTTGTTGAAATTTAGATGCAGCACAGATCAAGAAAGGTGAAGGACTACTGGTGAAACTACTGAATGTCTTTCTGTGATGTGAGACACCATAGCAAAGGTATAATTGAATGCGTATTATATTATTTGGGATTTATTAATATAATGAACGCTATGCATATGTAGGTAAAGGAAGGTGGAGGAGAACTCATAAAACTATGGAAATATTTTTGTGTGAGAAAGTTGCAGATGTGTACGAGAGTTTATAGACAATAGGTGAGTTCAAGGATATTTTCTCATTTCAGTACAATGGTTCTCATTTCCCCTTTCTTGTTGAGGAATTATAATTTTTTGTGATTGCATAAGATGTATTTTTGCATAATATTGTTTAGAAGACATTTTTTTTTCATTTATGATATTCTCATAATATATTTAAGTGTCTATTTTGATTTTTATTTGGTATATTGAGTGGGAAATTATGGTAGGTTCTATTTGTGTCATTTGAGTTAATGTTCTTTCGTTACATATTTTTTCCTAGATTCAATGGGTGGGGAAATTATGGAAGACCTTGACAACCCATAGTGTGGGTTTGGGGTTGATGCAGAGTCTACAAGTGTAGTGGGCAAAGGCAAATGAGGTATGTATGGAGGAATTTACTTGTTTATGCGGAGAGGCGAAAGAGGTATGTATGGGGGAACTTAGTTGTTTGTTACTAAATTATTTGGTTTCATGCATATTTTAATTTAACTCATTTGTTGTTTCATCATTGTATCATCTATGTTTGATGAAATTTAGTTCAATACGGATCAAGAAAGGTGAGGAACCATTAATGAAATTACTAAATATGTTTGTGATGTAAGACACTATAGCAAAGGTATAACTAAATACATATTATATTATTTTTTATATTTATTAATATAATAAGTGCTATGCAAAATTACAAACATAGGTAAAGGAACGTGGAAGAGCATTGATAAAACTTGTGGATGTGTAGGAGTCCACAAGTGTAGTTGGCAAAGGCAAATGAGGTATGCATGGAGAAATTTACTTGTTTATTCGCAAAGGCGAAATAGGTATGTACGAGGAAACTTAGTTGTTTGTTACTAAATTATTTGGTTTCATGTGTATTTTGATTGAACCCATTGTTGTTTCATCATTGTATCATGTATTATGTTTGTTGCAAAGTCGAATGAGGTATATATGGTGGAATTTGCTTGTTTATGGGGAGAGGCGAAAGAGGTATGTATAGAGAAAATTAGTTGTTTGTTACTAAATTATTTGGTTTCATGCATATTTTAATTGAACTCATTTGTTGTTTCATCATTGTATCATGTATGTTTGTTGAAATTTAGTTCAATACAGATCAAAAAAGGTGAAGGACCATTAATGAATCTATTGAACAACATAACAAAGGTGTTTGTGATGTGAGACAACATAACAAAGGTGTTTGTGATGTGAAGCACCATAGCAAAGGTATAACTGAATACATATTATATTATTTTTGATAGTTATTTATATAATAAGTGCTATGCAAATTTAGGTAAAGAAATGTGGAGGAAAATTGATAAAACTTGTGGATGTGTAGGAGTCCACAAGCGTAGTGGGCAAAGGCGAATGAGGTATGTATGGTGAAATTTACTTGTTTAGTCGCAAAGGCAAAAAGAGGGATGTACGAGGGAACTTAGTTGTTTGCTACTAAATTATTTGGTTTCATACATATTTTAATTGAACTCATTTATTGTTTCATCATCGTATCATTTATGTTTGTTGAAATTTAGTTAGTTCAATACAAATCAAGAAAAGTAAAGGACCATTAGTGAAATCACTGAATATGTTTTTGATGTGAGGCACCATAACCAAGGTATAATTGAAAACTATTATATTATTTTTGATATTTATTTATATAACAAGTGGTATACAAATGTAGGTAAAAGAACATGGGGGAGCATTGATAAAACTTGTGGATGTGTAGGAGTCCACAATTGTAGTGGGCAAAGGCGAATGAGGTATGTGTGGAGAAATTTACTTGTTTATTGGCAAAGGCGAAAGAGGTATGTACGAGGGAACTTACTTGTTTGTTACTAAATTATATGGTTTTGATTTCCATTTTAATATAGCTCATTTATTGATTCATTGTTATAGGATGTGAGTTTGTTCAAATTTAGATGCAATGCAGATCAAGAAAGGTGAAGGACCATGGGTGAAACCACTGAATATCTATCTGTGATGTGAGACACCATAACAAAGGTATAGTTGAATGCATATTATATTGTTTGGGATTTATTTATATAATGAATTACTATGCAAATGTAGGTAAAGGAAGACAAAGGAGAATTGATGAAACTAAAATATTTTTGCGTTATAAAGTTACAAATGTGTAGGAGATTGTAGAGCTAGAAAACGAGTTCAAGGATATCTTCTCATTCCAATGCAACAATACTCCTTTCTCCCTTCTTGTTAAGGAATGATGATTTTTTGTGATTGCATAAGATGTATTTTTGCATAATATTGCTTAGGAAACATTTTGTTTTCAATCATGATATTCTCATAAGATATTTGTTTCATGTTTCTTAGAATATTTTGTGTATTAAATATATTATTCGTAATATGTTTTTGGTGTGCAGGGTGTCCTTGGTTGGCCATCGACGCATTTTGGGATTATTACTCAGTGTCTCCATCTATTGTTTCGTTTTGTTTGTTTATTTAGTTTTGTTGTTTTTTTGCTATTGTTGGGTGCATCTTTCGTTATTGTTGTGTGTTTTTTTTTTTCAAATAACTTTTATGTGTTTTTTTTTAAGCATGGCCATGCTAATTTGTTATTTGATATTTTGTCTTTCTTATGTGTTGTTTCATCTATTTTTCTTGCGTGATATTTTATTTTTCTTATATGATTATTCATCTATTTTTCTTCATTCCTTTTTTTGGGATTTAGTGGGTGGAGAAATTGAACACGTCTCTACAACCTATATTTGGGTTTAGTTCCAAGAGTGTAGTCGGAAAAGGCGATGGAGGTATATATTGAGGAATTTACTTGTTTTCTAGTACATAACTATATGGTTATATGGTTCCATGCTTGTCTTAATTAAACTCATTTGTTGCTTTGTAATTATATCATTTGTTTAAATTTAAATGCAATGAAGGTGGAGGCCCAGTGATGAATTGATTGGATATCTTTGTGTGAGAGAGATTTGGGACACTACAACAAAGGTTGTGGCCATGTCATAGAGGGTAAGTTATCTTTTAGGATAGATGGTGACTTTTTTTTGTCTTCCCACTCCCATGGCTTTTATTTGTTTGCATTTGTGAGCATGGTCTCATAAACGAAGTCAAATATCTGAAATAGTAGTAACAACCTCACCTTAAAATGTGCTTCTCTAGAATAGGTATTCAATCAAGATAGACAAGATATGTGGACATCTCGCCAGCATGAGAAGATGTGCAAGTCAAACCTCCTTCATGTGTGTGTCTTTCAACCTTTCAAGTGGCCAATCTTCAATTGAATGCATGCAATTATGTGTAAATAATCCCTTTGTAGTGAAAATTATGCAGTGAATGATAGAAAATAACATGTTGTAGCTAAATACAGTACACCAATTGGAAATGACTAAATAGGTAGCCCTATTTAACATAAACAATGTGCATAAACTTAACATGAAGCCATAGATGTCGTCAATCAACATAAACAATGTGCATAAACTATGTACCATGAACCCATCTTCCTCAAACTAGTTTTTTTTCAATTTTGTAGGTAAGGTATGATAGACGTTTTCCTTTTAGACACCGTTAATCTCCTCAAATAGGTTGATCTTCTTGTTTGTGTAAAAATGTATTGCATGGGCTCATTGTTGCAGAATCTAGTGGGTCCAGTGAATGGACTCACCGGGAAGGGCCAAACTCTATGGAAACAATGAGGAAGGGTTTCCACTATTACCTCAACAAACTTCCTCCAGCGATTTAGTGATTTCAACCACAAGGGAGGCTTCCCTATGCCACCTACAAGGTATTGTAATACTATGGCTCAAGATGACTTTTTTTGGAGGTCCCGAGATAGGTAGAGGGCTTGGCAGGGCCTAATATGACCAAAATATTCAAAGCTAGGGTTCATGCTCTTTGAGGTTGGACTAATGACCCCTATGCAATAAAACGACACATTATGCACAACTTTGTTTTCAAAACCCTAGTGATTACCCTAGATGTTTAAGAGAGTGGGTTTGGGGAAATTTAATTTAGTAACACAATTATAGACTAGTGCCTTAACCTACAGGGGCAGCAAATGCTCTAATACTCTAATAGTGTGATGTCATCCTCAAAATGAGCTCAATAAGCCCTCAAGTGTGAGGTAATGTTAAGGAGTGCTCCATACTCCATGAAGTGCCTTAAGGATCATGTGTAAGCCATCAAAAGTGTCCATGACAATATGTCATGCGCAAAAGTGCCCTACATCACCCTTACAAGAAGAAAATGAGTGACATGACATCAAAATATTTCAAGTGTTGGGGCTCCAAGGTGGTGTACAACCCCTCCCTTGTCATCTCAAGGATGACCCATCTAGGCTCTAGATTAGGTGATGCCCATCAACTAGTGTCAAGGCCAGTTTGGGGGCATCCTGGGTCCACTACACACACCGTCAATATCCCCAATACTAAGCATCATTGTGAAGTCCTCATATAGCCCAACACTCTTCTCTAGGTAGGCAATGTTGTAGCAACAAAGTTGATATCTCTCTTTGTACTAGATAGTACAACTTCTACTAGTGTGTTGACGAGGTGGGGCAATCACCTCAAGAAGTCTCTGCTGTGTGATGTGGACCACCTGACAAAATCTCGTCAAGATCTAGTGTAAGTCAATCAATCATTAGGTAACTAAAAACCATAGATGCATCATAGTGGCCCATACTTAAAGTTAGGGGCACAACCAATACTTCACACAAAGATCACCATCAAATATCTAATTAGACCAAGTCCCATATAGGTGTTTCCTCTCTTATGTTTGAAATTGCTAGATGGATAATCCTCTTAGGTGTTTGGAACCCCCAAGGGGAAGTGACAGGCGCCAAGTCAACCCATTAATCCATTGGTGCATGCGTAGATGATGGTAATGGAGTGGGAAGGTGTTAATTTTAGGTATGTTCTATGCTTAGAGCAATTTATTTCAATTTTCTCAGTTAGCTCAATATCTTTTCCAGGTTAGCAATCGCATCATCATCAAAGTAAACTGCAGATAGAACATAAACATAAATCACAGAGGACAAGCCAAGACAAGAGGACACAAGATGTGGCGCTAGCTAGGGACAAACCCCAATGTGGGGAAACCCTTGATCAATTCTTCTTATATGTTCTTCAATAGTTCAGCAGAGAGAGAGAGAGAGAGAGAGAGAGAGAGTACATTTACGACAGAAGTCAACACTTTGACTTATCTAAATAAGAGCATAGATCATCTCTAAGAATATGATACATGAGATCAGTGGAAGACATGTTGCTTCAACTGATTCTCCAAGATGACTCCTTCACCTATCATTGTGCTGCATCTCATCATCATGCTGCACTCGTCATGACCATGCTGGACCTCATGACCATGCTGTACATGTCATACTGCTGCACTTGATGCTGCCACTGCTGTCCCATGTGCCATTGTTGCACCATGTTGCCACAGTTGTCCCATGTGCCATAGCTGCATCATGTTGCCACACTGCTGTCCCATGTGGTATGCTGAACCATGTTGTCATACAACATGTCTCATGTGCTTGCAGCACAATGCTTGCCATGTTGTTCATGCTTGTCATGCTGCACATGCTTGCTATGCTGTCCAAGCTTGCTGCTGTCCCATGTTTGCCTTAGCATTCCTTTGCTGTCCCATTTACTATGCAGCTGTCCCATGGAGCTCCATGCTTGTTGCTGCCTAGTTATATTGTTGTAGCTATTGTCCCTAACAATCATGCTATCCCCATTGTGCCATTATTACACTATGCCATTGCCATACCTTGCTGTTGTCCAGTAGCCTTGTCATACCTTACTGTTCATGACTGATTTGGTTAGGGTACTAGGCAACCCTACAGTCCTTGAACAACCCTCAAGAAAATTGTGGTATACTCTCATGAGACACCTCCCCTAGCACGCTGTTGTTCAGGGCATGTTTGAACCCTCAAATTCTCCACAATGTCCTTGTTTTGAAGTGGTTAGGACTGCGGCCTACCACAGTCCCACGCTGTCACCTACAACCCACCTTTTCTCTGCCCCAAAAAACCCTTCTTCAACTCGGCCTACCCTCGACCTCCTTTCAGAAGCTCGGTGCCTTGTTTTAGGCCTTAAAACAATCCTCCTTTTCAGCCGCATTAGTCCTGCATCTAGGGCACCATATGCCTGCGGCTAGGGCACCATAGGTATGTTTAGGATATCATTAGGGCTGCCTTAGGATAGCGTTAGGCTTCTTCCTTGAGCTCCTTTAGGTCAACGCATAGAACCCTTCCATTGCTTCGCTGGCCTGCCTTCTTTGATGCAGCTAGGGCGGCCTCTTTTCCTCCAACGTCTAGGGCTTCCACTCCTAGATTTCTCTTCCACTAAAACCCAAGACAAGTGGAGAGAAATCAAGATAGAAGTGTGTGTGAAATGACTCTCAAGTTATCGCCTTTTATACTAAATGTTGAGCACATGTGGGGTTTATTTGTTTGCTAGCCGACCTTGACGAATTGTCTTATAACACAAATAAATTCATAACTCCATGAATACTTATCGAAATCAGATGATCTTTAGATCAATCCTACACCTCTCGATGAGATGGATCCAAGAAAAATACCAGCTGCCATAAATAAGATGACCCACATGGAGTTTGGCCCTAGTTGCCAATTTTAACAGAAAGACTTCAGGGCCAAGGGTTATAGCCAAGTGACCAGCTAATGGTGGTCCAACATAGATGCAAGGGGGGAAATAGTCATGGAGGCATGAGTTACCCCTTTCCTTGGCTTGCTTTTTTCACACCTCTGGCATGCCTTTTACTTCTTTATCATAATGTTTTTATATGGGTGTGTAGCTCGGGAGGCCAAGCTTGCATTTGAGAGATTTAGAATTTATTAACTCATAAGATGAGGTGGTTTATTGCTCATCAGGGTTGGGACAATACAGGGGTTCCTTTTCATGTGTGGAGCATCAAGTGCTCTAGGAATCATGTGATGGCTAATTGGGAAGGGGGGTAGAACTTATGCTAGGATTTTTCCCACACGGTAATTTTTATCCCAACCATTTTTGCATTTTTCCTTTATTGTGCCTTTCTTTTCTTTTATCATTCTTTTAGCCGCATCAACGTCTAGGGAATTTTTTTCTAGCCCAAACACTAGGATGAGGATAAGTGTGCTAATCCCCATGACCAATGACCACTTGCTCGAAGAATGGATATAGAATAGAGGGAATGATGGAAAGTGGCAAGTATGGAATATCATAGGTATGCTACTTCATGTGAAAATTCCACAATAGGAACCCCTACTGCAGCAAATTGATGTTACTTCTCCTACTTGTTAATCCATACAAGTTATTTACTGTGTTCTATGGTAAATATCGAAGTAAATACCACTGTAGCCTTCACTTAATTAATTATTATACGGAAACAAGAGACTGAGCAAGAAAGAAAATACAACATAATAAACACCGTTATTTTTGGACTATTGTCCCTGGAAAAACGTAATGCAGAAAAACGGTGCAACAACTCTGAGGGTTTATTATTATTAAGTAGTAGCTCTAAATACAACTCTGAATGCCCTTCCAGCAATCCAATTACAGAGAAAAAGACACTGGCAAAAAACTTAGTGAGATTACCTCACTTCTCTCGGCAAATCCCTCTGATCCGACAACTGAACTGATTATCCCTGGCTACAACTACGCTGCCCCTTAGCAATAACTGTGCAGGCCTATGTGGAGCTCTGCGTTGGGTCTCCCTGCCTCCTGGAGCTCTGACGTCAACCCTCTTGGCTGATTTGGCAACTCCTTGGCAATTTTGGACTTCTGTTGGAAGGCAACTCTGCCTCTGCGCTGGCCCTTCTGTCTATGCATCAAGCATTGCGTGGGCCGTCCTGGCCCAACGACAGTCTTTCCTAGGTCTACGTTGCCTCCACTGGTGCTTCTCTGCCTCTCTGCTGAGTATTCAGGGTTTCAGAGAAGATCCTCCAACCCAACTATCCCTGCAACTCAACTGCAAGAAATCTCTTAAATCAAATTTTGCTCCTAAGAACTTTTCACTTCAGAAGATCAATTTCTTGATCTCTCTTGGTGTATTTTCCAAATCACCCTCATGCCCTTTCTTATATCTTCCCGTTGGACAACCAATGACCTAGATTAACTCCTAATCAAAGGCTTAGATCGTTTTGATTTGATCTCCATCTTTTTCTAGAAGTTACACCCACAATTAGATTAATACCCATTAATATTTTAATTTTCCTAAGGTTAGACTTAGGAACTCCATTAAAAATATTAATTATTTTAATATAATCATCTTTGGGTGGAATTTCCCAAAACGATTTCTGGGTTCTTTGGAATACATGTGCCCAAGCCTCCTTGCAAAATCTTAGTACTAGAGCAGATCTTATGCTACCCCAAATCAACACTCCCTTTGAGCGAGGAATGCGCTCTAGCAATATACAACTGCTTCATACTGGTCTGACTCTGAAGCATCGTCCTCTACGCTGCTGATGTCTGACATGTTGTCCAACAACTACTGTGTTGCTACTACAACTGTACTGTTGCCTTTGACACTGCCACCACCATTGCTACATATGTACTACAACTCCTCCCTCTCAAATGTTGCATCTGCTATGTTGCTAGCACTGCCACTGCTAACACTGCATCTGTACTGCAACTCAGTTGTTCAGAGAAGCAACTGAAAAACATCCAAAATTATTGAACTAATTGTGTTTAGTATGATACCACATGAATGTTGGAACTAACTGTTGCTAGTTTCTACACTAACACTCTGAATCTACTTCGCTGCTGCTGACCTCTTCCCTGTGCCATCTGCACTGTTTCCAACTCTGCTCTGCGTTGTTCAGTCTCTCGCGCTCCTAGCTACTGTAACTGTCTCCCCGACACTCCTCAACACCCTCCGACACTAGTCCATCCTGCTACTGCAAAACTGGGCTTCCGTAGCAAGGTCTTGATCCAAGAGGTGGACTCCTCAAGGATCTTGCCCATCTGTAGCTCTTTCGAACTACAAATCCAAATCAACCCACGTCCCTCCTGGAGGTATCTCGGCTGTGATGGCGAACTCCTCCTGTTCGATCTTTGCGGCTGCAACCTTAGGATCGTGCTTCTCATCCTTTTCCTTTTTCTTCAAATGACACTAGGATGCATAGTGGCCCATCTTGCCACATCTGAAATACTTCACCTTGGAGACGTCCTTCTTTCGTCTCTGTTGCCCCAGCTGCCCCTTCGATGCAAGCGCTGCATTGTCCTCCTCCTCCTTGGGCTTCAACCCATTGCTGCTGCTGCTTCCATCAAGTTTGACCTTGAATAGGTCTTTCCTCATCTTCTCTTGTTTTAGAGATGCCCACATCTCATCCCAATTAGTCAATGCTGCTCTGCCCAGGATACTCTAGACAAAGACTTGCCACTCATCTGAGACAGAATTGAGGGACAGTCTAACCAACTCTGAATCCCGAGGTGTATGCCTGCAACAGACAATTCATCGCGAGTCTCCTTCAACTTCGTGAGGAATGGATCCACATGCTCTCCCTTCTGTATTTGAGCAGATCTTAGCTTTTGCAGTAAGTACATCTTCCGTTGCTCGGAAGATCCCTGATACAACGTGGCCAAGGTATTTGACATCTCCTTAGCAGTCGCTATGCTAGCGACATGATACACCACATGATCCTTGAATCCATTCAGGATCATCCTTTTGGCCTTTGCCATCTCAGCCGTATACTTTTTTAGCGGATCTGCATCCGCAGGTTCAGCCAACACACTGGCGACGTACGCCTTGAAGGCATACTCATCTGGAAGTAAAGACATTCTAGCCTTACAGATGACGTAGTTGAATGCTTTGTCCAACCTGTCCTGATCCCTTAAGCCACTAGCCATTGGTTTCCATATCTGCCAAAAATGTCGAAAATCCCTTCTCTGTTTGTCACTACTGCTCGTCAGCCAATGAGAAAATAGACTTCTCAGTGGGAAGTCTAGAGAGGAAAAGTTCCCTCAAGGTGCTTCTCTTCCTTGTTCTGATGTTTTTCAGCCCAACAAACGACTTGCTGAAAATCTGCGTCCCACCAACTCTCTCACGCTGAGGCTTCAATGCTACTCCCTCTTGCCCTTGCAAAAATTCCAACTGGAAGTCCTTCTCTCCGTCGACTAACTTGGATAGAGATTGTCTCGAAAATCTGCCTTCCCATCTTGGAACTGCGTCAACCCTTTGGGGGTTTCGAACTGTTGCTTCCTGCAACTTTTTCGAACTCCCTCTTTTGCTTAGTGCTAGATCTACCATCTCTGCTCTTCTTGCTTCACTTGCAGCTCTGATACCATGTGAAAATTCGACAATAGGAACCCCTACTGCAGCAAAATGATGTTACTTCTCCTACTTGTTAATCCATACAAGTTATTTATTGTGTTCTACTGTAAATATCGAAGTAAAAACTACTGCAACTTTCACTTAATTAATTATTATACGGAAACAAGAGACTGAGCAAGAAAGAAAATACAACAAAATAGACACCGCTATTTTTGGACAAATGTCCCTGGAAAAATCCAATGCGGGAAAACTGGTGCAGTGGCTCTAAGGGTTTATTATTATTAAGAAGTAGTTCTGAATACAACTCTGGATGCCCTTCCGACAATCCAGTTACAGAGAAAAAGACACTGGCAGAAAACTTGGTGAGATTACCTCACTTCACCCAACAAATCCCTCTGATCCGTCAAATGAACTGACTATCCCCAACTACAATTGCGATGCCGCTTCGCATTAACTGCGTGGGCCTGCGTGGAGCTATGAGTTGGGTCTCCCTCCCTCCTGGAGCTTTGATGTCAACCCTCCCGACTGATCCAACAAATCCATGGCAATTTCGAACTACTGTTGGAAGGCAGCTCTGCCTCTGCACTGGCCCTTCTGGCTTTGCGTCAACCACTGCGTGGGCCCTCCTTTCCCAACGTTAGTCCTTCCTGGGTTTGCACTGCCTCCACTAGTGCCTCTCTGTTGAGTATTTAGGGTTCCGGAGAAGATCCTCGAACCCAACTATCCTTGCCCCTCAACTACAAGGAATCTCCTCAATCGAATTTTCCTCCTGAGAACTTCTCACTTCAGAAAATCAATTTCTTGATCTCTCTTGGTGTCTGATGATGTCTTTGCTTTCAATGCTTCTTGATGCCTTGATGCATCCCATTTAGTGAATCATGATAGCCATATCTTACAACAAAACACTTAGGAACTTGAAAAGAACTCAGGTGAGGAAGACTATCTAAATAGTGGGGATCTATTACTTCCTCCTTCTTGGATTTATTCTTTTGGGCTTCTTCCACTTCCTCGGTGATGTGGGATTCTTCTCTTCTTCTTTTTTTATTGTCCTTCTTGAGCTTAGGACAATCTCTCCTATAATGCCCATATTCTTGACACCCATAACATTGTATTTTAGCCATGTTTTTTATTTATTTATTTTCTGAGGACTAAATTTTCCAAATTTTCCCTTTCTTTTTGTCTTTGTAGCATATGCTTGATTTTTCTCACTTGCTCCCACATCAGATTTGGCCTTTAGTCTAGATTCTTCAATCTTGCACAGTGACCATAGATCTTGGAGTGGAGTAGCTTCTTTCTTCCCATAAATACTTGAACTAAAGTTACCCCACTCCTCGTGCATTTAATACAACTGTAGTCATCTCTCTATCCGGCATGACTTCTCCCGGATCTTGTAGTTGATCCCGGATTTCAGATATCCTCATAAAGTATGAGGCTATTCCATCTTCCCTTGATATCTTCAGCTTGTAGAGTTCTTTCCTTAATGAGATGACTTCTCCAGCAGTGCTTACGGAATGCAACTCTACCAGTTTGTCATAGATTTCTTTTGAAGTTTCAAGTTTGGATACATATGGGATAAGGGGATCCTTAATAGATTCTATGGGAATGCAACTCTACGAGTTTGTCATAGATTTCTTTTGAAGTTTCAAGTTTGGATACATATGGGATAAGGGGATCCTTAATAGATTCTATGAGAATGCAACTCTACGAGTTTGTCATAGATTTCTTTTGAAGTTTCAAGTTTGGATACATATGGGATAAGGGGATCCTTAATAGATTCTATGAGAATCCTTTGAGCCCTAACTTCCCCTTTCATATACTTTGCAAGCGCTTGAACACCTTACTTTCTTGGTTTAGTGATAAATCCTTTTACATGTTCCATAACCTCATTTTCAATGAGATTCAGATCTATCATTTTCTTCCAAGCAAGATAGTTTGAAGCCCCAACCAATTTGTTGCTTTCCTTGCAAAAAGACTTTTTTATAGATTCATTTACTTACTTGATAGGATGCTCCTTCTCCTTGCTTCTTCCTTAATGTTGATGATGATATAGAGAGTAGAAACTTCTCCTTGATGAAGGTAGTTTTCTTCAAGAGTGATCCTTGATCCCACAAAGAGTGAGATCTCTTTGGATCCTTTGATGAAGATCAATGATGACTTCTTAGTGACGTCTTCAATGGTAAGGACCTTGATTCGTAGATCTCTTTAACTTGGCCTTGTTTTCTTGATGATGATCAGGAGACTTCTTTGTAGACTCCTCCTTCGATCTAGGGTTATAATTCTTTCTTTGTAGATCTTGTCTTAAATATGATCTTTGCTTTGATGCCTTCTTCGAGATTTGATCCTTGAGTTTCCCTTGATAAGATGCCCTTCCTTGACTTTGTCACCTTAGCTCTGATACCATGTTGAGAAATCTAGGGCATCGAGATTAGGTGTTTTGTCTTAATTAGATCACTGCTTGTGAATGCTCTTTACTTCTTGATTAGGATCTTCTTTTTCTTATGTTATTATAATGTTATTCTTCATTAAACAACTACCAAGCATAAACCATAAAGAGACGAGAGACACTGAATATAGGCTATGTGCTAGGGCCAAAACCTCTCACCCTTGAGAGGAAAACCCGAACAAATTCTTCTTCTTATGGAGATTCCAGTTGACGGATACCAAGACCAAGACCCTTCACCTATTTTCCATTCCAAGACCAAGACACAAGTTTCCTTGATGATAGTCAACCTTCTGCTCATTCCTTTGTCTGGGCTCCTCTTCCACTTCGACCTCCTTCTGCTTCAAACCTTTGACCTCCTTGAATTAGGTTTGCAATCCTAATTCTAACTTGTACATAAGACCTTTCCTTATGCCTTTCCTTCGCTTGGGATGGAGTCTCCTACTAGCTTGACTCGGCCTCCCTTATGACTTGAACTTCTTTCAACTCGGCTACCCAAAAAGACTGTTGTTCTTCTCGGCTCCTTCTGTTGCAACTGATCTTTTTCTACCCCACATGTGTAGAGGAAATTAACCCAAAAGCAGACCTGAAATGAGCTTGGTTTATACCTACCTTCCTTCACTTGATAACAAACTTCCTTTAGTGAGCTTCGCACCTCTTGCTGTAGACTTGATAATCATTGAAATTCTCTGCCTGAAATGATGCTGAGCTGCCCTATAAATAGTTGTTGGAGTCTGTAATAAGCTGAATTGAAGAGGGTGAACCGACATGACTCTTTGGTGAAGATATTGTTATTCTTCTTGAAGTCGACTTGAAGGAGATGTCTTGTGCTTGTCTTGGAGGGCTTTCATACTTAATTTAATGACTCACAAAATGTAACATGCCCAAGAAGGGTCCTTCATACATGACATTGACTCAATTTGTCTTTTATGACTAGATGACAAAACCTAAAGTTTCACAATGGGAGCCATTACTAAAAATAAAATTCCTTGCTCATGAAACCCATGAGACAAGCATTACAATAATAATTTTATTTTTCTTCTTTTCATCAATTACATAAAATCACAATTACATGTCATTATTAAGACCGAACCTAGTTACACTTTTCAACAATTCATGACTTCAAATTGTTATTGTTGCTTTTCATGATATTCACTATGTCAAGAGAACTTGTACTTGTCTCAATGTTTTCATTGTTTTAACAAAATGTGCTGAAATGGCGTCCATTTTGTTATAATTAAATGTTTTCATAACAAAGTTATAATTGAATGCATATTATATTATTTAGGATTTATTGATATAGTGAGTTCTATGCAAATGCAGGTAAAGGAAGATGGAGGAGCATTGATAAAACTGCATAAATATTTTTGTGTGAGAGACTTGCAGAGGTGTAGGAGTCCACAAGTGTAGTGGGAAAAAGCAAATGAGGTATGTATGGGGACTCATTTGTTGATTCATGATTATATGATGTGTGTTTGTTGAAATTTAGATGGAATATAGATCATGGAATGTATTGAATTTGTTTCTGTGATGTGATGCACCATAGAAAAGGTATAATTGAATGCATATTATATTATTTCAGATTTATTTATATAATGAATGCTATGCAAGTGTAGGTAAAGAATGTTGGAGGAGCATTGATGAAACTATAGAAATATTTTTGTAAGTGAGACTTACAAATGTGTAGGAGAGTGTACAACTAGAAAGTGAGTTCAAGTGTACTTTCTCATTTCAATATAATGGTTCTCCTTTCTCCTTTCTTGTTGAAGAATTATGATTTTTGGTAATTGCATAAAATGCACTTTTGCATAATATTGCGCAAAAATAATTTTGTTTTCATTTATGATATTCTCATAATATATTTAAGTGTTTATTTTGATTTCTTTTTTGTACATTGAGTGGGAAATTAAGGTAGGTTCTAACAATCCATGATTCCATAGGTGTAGTGGGTAAATGTTTATTTTGATTTCTATTTGGTACATTGAGTGGGAAATTAAGGTAGGTTTTAACAACCCATGATTCCATAAATGTAGTGGGTAAAGGTGAATGTTGTGGCAAATGTATGGTCCCATACGTATTTTTGTTTAAATTTTCCATTTTACATTATTAGCCATCTGTTTAATTATTGAATGCAATGCAATGTAGGTAAAGGAATGTGGGGGTCACTAATGAAAATATCAAAATATTTTCATGAGAGAGACATTGTAGTAGAGTGTTGAGGCAAAAGAGGAGGTCAGTTTTCTTTTGGTGTGAAAGTCATGTATGATATGCTATATAATATTTCTTGTTATGAATACTACGGTTTTCTCCCCCCTTACGTGTTTGTTTCATATTTCTCATAATATTTCATGTGTACTTAATATATTTTAGAATATTTTCTAGTCTCTGTTTAATACTTATTCATTTTTTGGTGTGCAGGGTACTCTTGGTTGGCCATGGATGCTTTTTTTAGTTATAGTGCGATATCTCTTGTTTGAGTTTTATGTTTTACTTTTGTTGGTTTCGCTGTATTTTTCTATTGTTGGTCATTTTTGTTTCTTTTGTTCTATTTTGTTTTTATAATGTTGTGGCTTTAATATATTTCTATTTGTGAGCATGGCCATGCTAACTTACGGTTTGGTATTTTTTTTGTGTTTTTTGAGCCTATTTTCTCTTGTTTATATATATTCGGATTCAATGGGTGGGGAAATTAAAGAAGACCTAAAAGACCAATTGTGGGTTTAGCGCTGATGCGGAGTCTACAAGTGTAGTGGGCAAACATCAATGAGGTATGTATGGAGGAATTTACTTCTTTGTGGGGAATGACGAAAGAGGTATGTATGGGTTATTTGTTTGTTACCAAGTTACATGGTTTCATGCCCATTTTAATTAAACTCATTTGTTGCTTCATTTTTATATCATGCATTTTTGCTGACATTTTGTGCAATACAGATCCAAAATGGTGAAGGGCCATTGGTGAAACTATCGACTAAATTTGTGTGATGTGAGGCGCCATAGCAAAGGTATAACTGAATGCATATTATATTATTTGAGATTTATTTATATATTGAGTACTATGCAAATGTAGGGAAATGAAGGTGGAAGATCATTGATAAAACTACAAAAATATTTGTGTGAGAGACTTGCAGATGTGTCGGAGCCCCCAAGTGTAGTGGGCAAAGGCAAATGAGGTATGTATAAGAAAATTTACTTGTTTATGGGAAAATGCAAAAGATGTATGTACGAGGGAACTTGTTTGTTACTAAATTATATGGTTTTGATTCCCATTTTAATTTAACTCATTTATTGATTCATTATTATATAATGTGCGTTTGTTGAAATTTCGATGCAATACAGATCAAGAAAGGTGAAGGACCACTAGTGAAACTACTGAATGTTTTTCTGTGATGTGAGACACCATAGCAAGGTATAATTGAATGCATATTATATTATTTGGGATTTATTTATATAATGAACGCTATGCAAATGTAGGTAAAGGAAGGTGGAGGAGAACTGATGAAACTATGGAAATATTTTTGTTTGATAAAGTTGCAGATGTGTACGAGAGTTTATAGCCAACAGGTGAGTTCAAGGATATATTCTCATTTCAGTACAATGGTTCTCCTTTCCCCTTTCTTGTTGAGGAATTATGATTTTTTGTGATTGCATAAGATGCATTTTTGCAAAATATTGCTTAAAAGACATTTTTTCTTCATTTATTATATTCTCATAATATATTTAAGTGTCTATTTTGCTTTCTATTTGGTACATTGAGTGGGAAATTAGGGTAGGTTCTATTTGTGTCATTTGAGTTTATTTTCTTTCATTACATATTGTTTCCTGGATTTAATGGGTGGGGAAATTATGGAAGATTTTGACAACCTATAATGTGGGTTTGGGGTTGATGCAGAGTCTACAAGTGTAGTGGGCAAAGGCGAATGAGGTATGTATGGAGGAATTTACTTGTTTATGGGGAGAGGCGAAAGAGGTATGTATGGGGGAACTTGGTCGTTTGTTACTAAATAATTTGGTTTCTTGCATATTTTAATTCAACTCATTTGTTGTTTCATCATTGTATCATGTATGTTTGTTGAAATTTAGCTCAATATAGATCAAGAAAGGTGAAGAACCATTAATGAAATCACTGAATATGTTTGTGATGTGAGACACCATAGCAAAGATATAACTAAATACATATTATATTATTTTTGATATTTATTTATATAATAAGTGCTATGCAAAATTACAAACGTAGGTAAAGGAACGCGAAAGAGCATTGATAAAACTTGTGCATGTGTAGGAGTCCACAAGTTTAGTGGGCAAAGGCGAATGAGGTATGCATGAAGAAATTTACTTTTTTATTCACAAAGGCGAAATAGGTATGTACAAGGGAAGTTAGTTGTTTGTTACTAAATTATTTGGTTTCATGCTTATTTTGATTGAACCCATTTGTTGTTTCATCATTGTATCATGTATGTTTGTTGATATTTAGGTATGTTTGTTCGTTGCAAAGTCGAATGAGGTATGTATGGAGGAATTTACTTGTTTATGGAGAGAGGCGAAAGAGGTACATATGGAGGAACTTAGTTGTTTGTTACTAAATTATTTGGTTTCATGCATAGTTTAATTGAACTCATTTGTTGTTTCATCATTGTATCATGTATGTTTGTTGAAATTTAGTTCAATACGGATCAAGAAAGGTGAAGGACCATTAATGAATCTACTGAATATGTTTGTGATGTGAGACAACATAACAAAGGTGTTTGTGATGTGAGGCACCATAGCAAAGGTATAATTGAATACATATTATATTATTTTTGATATTTATTTATATAATAAGTGCTATGCAAATTTAGGTAAAGAAACGTGGAGCAGCATTGATAAAACTTGTGGATGTGTAGGAGTCCACAAGCGTAGTGGGAAAAGGCGAATGAAGTATGTATGGTGAAATTTACTTTTTTAGTCGCAAAGGCGAAAGAGGGATGTACAAGGGAACTTAGTTGTTTGTTACTAAATTATCTGGTTTCATACATATTTTAATTGAACTCATTTGTTGTTTTATCATCGTATCATGTATGTTTGTTGAAATTTAGTTCAATACAAATCAAGAAAAGTGAATGACCATTAGTGAAATCACTGAATATGTATGTGATGTGAGGCGCCATAACAAAGGTATAATTGAAAACATATTATATTATTTTTGGTATTTATTTATATAACAAGTGTTATGCAAATGTAGGTAAAAGAACATGGAGGAGCATTGATAAAACTTGTGGATGTGTAGGAGTCCACAATTGTAGTGGGCAAAGGCGAATGAGGTGCGTGTGGAGAAATTTACTTGTTTATTGGCAAAGGCGAAAGAGGTATGTATGAGGGAATAATTGAACTCATTTGTTGTTTCATCATCCTATCATGTATGTTTGTTGAAATTTAGTTCAATACAGATCAAGAAAAGTGAAGGACCATTAGTGAAATTACTGAATATGTATCTAATGTGAGGCACCATAGCAAAGGTATAATTGAAAACATATTATATTATTTTTTATATTTATTTATATAACAAGTGTTATGCAAATGTAGGTAAAAGAACATGGAGGAGCATTGATAAAACTTGCAAATGTGTAGGAGTCCACAATTGTAGTGGGCAAAGGCGAATGAGGTATGTGTGTAGAAATTTACTTGTTTATTGGCAAAGGCGAAAGAGGTATGTACGACAGAACGGACTTGTTTGTTACTAAATTATATGATTTTGATTTCCATTTTAATTTAACTCATTTATTGATTCATTGTTATAGGATGTGCGTTTGTTCAAACTTAAATGCAATGCAGATAAAAAAAGGTGAAGGACCATGGGCGAAACTACTGAATATCTATCTGTGATGTGAGACACCATAACAAAGGTATAGCTGAATGCATATTATATTTTTTGAGATTTATTTATATAATGAATACTATGCAAATGCAGGTGCAAAGGAAGACAAAGGAGAATTGATGAAACTACATAAATATTTTTATGTAGGACCATGGGTGAAACTACTGAATATCTATCTGTGATGTGAGACACCATAACAAAGGTATAGCTGAATGCATATTATATTTTTGAGATTTATTTATATAATGAATACTATGCAAATGCAGGTGCAAAGGAAGACAAAGGAGAATTGATGAAACTACATAAATATTTTTATGTGAGAAAGTTACAGATGTGTAGGAGAGTGTAGAGCTAGAAAGCGAGTTCAAGGATATCTTCTCATTCCAATACAATAGTACTCCTTTCTCTCTTCTTGTTAAGGAATTATGATTTTTTTGTGATTGCATAAGATGTATTTTTGCATAATATTGCTTAGGAAACATTTTGTTTTCAATCATGATATTTTCATAAGATATTTGTTTCATGTTTCTTAGAATATTTTGTGTATTAAATATATTATTCATAATATGTTTTTGGTGTGCAGGGTGTCCTTGGTTGGCCATCGACGAATTTTGGAATTACTACTCAGTGTCTCCATCTATTGTTTCTTTTTGTTTGTTTGTTTAGTTTTGTTGTTCTTTTGCTATTGTTGGTTGCATCCTTTGTTATTGTTGTTTGTGTTTTTTTTAAATAACTTTTACATGTTTTTTTTAAGCATGGCCATGCTAATTTGTTATTTGATATTTTGTTTTCCTTATGTGCTCTTTCATCTATTTTTCTTACGTGATAATTTATTTTTCTTATATGATTATTCATCTATTTTTCTTCTTTCCCTTTTTTTTGGGATTTAGTGGGTGGAGAAGTTGAACAGGTCTATACAACCTATATTTGGGTTTAGTTTCAAAAGTGCAGTGGGAAAAGGCAATGGAGGTATGTATTGAGGAATTTATTTGTTTGCTAGTACATAACTATATGGTTATATGGTTCCATGCTTGTTTTAATTAAACTCATTTGTTGCTTTATAATTATATCATTTGTTTAAATTTAAATGCAATGAAGGTGTTGGCCCACTGATGAAGTGATTGGATATCTTTGTGTGAGAGAGATTTGGGACACTACAACAAAGGTTGTGGCCATGTCATAGAGGGTAAGTTATCTTTTGGGATAGAGGGTGACTTTTTTTTTTGTCTTTCCACTCCGATGGCTTTTATTTGTTTGCATGGTCTCATAAATGAAGTCAAATATCTGAAATTGTAGTAACAACCTCACCTTAAAATGTGCTTTTCTAGAAGAGGTATTCAAGCAAGATAGACAACATATGTGGACATCTCGCTAGCATGAGAAGATGTGCAAGTCAAACCTCCTTCATATGCGTGTCTTTCAACCTTTCAAGTGGCCACTCTTCAATTGAATGCATGCAATTATGTGTAAATAATCCCTTTGCAGTGAAAATTATGTAGTGAATGATGGAAAATAACATGTTGTAGCTAAAGTGCACCCATTGGAAATGACTAAATAGGTAGCCCCATTTAGCATAAACAATGTGCATAAAATTAACATGAAGCCATAGATGTCGTCAATCAGCATAAACAATGTGCATAAACTATGTACCATGAACCCATCTTCCTCAAACTAGTTGTTTTTCAATTTTGTAGGTAAGGTATGATAGACTTTTTCCTTTTAGACACCTTTAATCTCCTAAAATAGGTTGATCTTTTTGTTTGTGTAAAAAAGTATTGCTTGTGCTCATTGCTGCAAAATCTAGTGGGTCCAGTGAATGGACTCACCGGGAAAGGGCCAAAGTCTATGGCAACAATGAGGAAGGGTTGCCACTATTACCTCAACAAACTTCCTCCAACTATTTAGTGTTTTCAACCACAAGGGAGGCTTCCCTATGCTACCTACAAGGTATTGTAATACTATGGCTCAAGATGACTTTTTTTGGAGGTCTTGAGATAGGTAGAGGGCTTGGCAGGGCCTAATATGACCAAAATATTCAAAGCTAGGGTTCATGCTCTCTAAGGTTGCAATAAAACAACACATTATGCACAAATTTGTTTTTAAAACCCTAGTGATTACCTTAGATGTTTAAGAGAGAGAGGGTTTAGGGAATTTAATTTAGTAGCACAATTATAGACTAGTGCCTTAACCTACAAGGGAACCAAATGCTCTAATACTCTAATAGTGTGATGCCACCCTGCAAATGAGCTCAATAAGCCCTCAAGTGCGAGGTAATGTTAAGTAGTGCTCCATACTCCATGAAGTGCCTTAAGGATCATGTGCAAGCCATCAAAATTCTCCATGACAATATTTCATGCGCAAAAGTGCCCTACATCACCCTTACAAGAGGAAAATGAGTGACATGACATCAAAATATTTGAAGTATTGGGGCTCCAAGGTGGTGTACAACCCCTCCCTTGTCATCTCAAGGATGACCCATCTAGGCTCTAGATCAGGTGATGCATCGTAGTGGCCCATACTTAAAGTTAGGGGCACAACCAATACCTCACACAAAGATTACCATCAAATATCTAACTAGACCAAGTCTCATATAGGTGTTTCCTCTCTTCTATGTTTGAAATTGCTAGATGGATAATCCTCTTAGGTGTTTCAAACCCCCAAGGGGAAGTGACAGGAGCCAAGTCAACCCATTAATCCATTGGTGCATGTGTAGATGATGGTATTGGAGTGGGAAAGACTTTAGAGCCAAGGCCATAGCCAGGTGACCAACTACTGGTGGTCCAAAATCCTAGGTATATAGATGCAAGGGGGGAATAGTCGTGGACGCATGAGTTACCCCTTTCCTTGGCTTGCTTTTTTAACACCTTTGGTGTGCCGTTTACTTCTTTATCATAATGTTTTTGTATGGGTGTATAGCTCGAGAGGCCAAGCTTGCATTTGAGAGATTTAAAATTTATTAACTCTTAAGATGAGATGGTTTATTGCTCATCAAGGTTTTGGCATGTAGTGGTTCTTTTCATGTTGAGCATCAATGCTCTAGGATCATGTATGGTTAATGGGGGGGGGGGGTGGAGGGTAGGGAGAATAGAGATTATGCTAGGATTTTGCCCACACGCTAATTTTTATCCCAACCATTTTTGCATTTTTCCTTTACTGTGCCTTTCTTTGCTTTTATCATTCTTTTAGCCACATCAACGTCTAGGGAAATGTTTTCTAGCCCAAACACTAGCATGAGGATGAGAGTGTGCCAATCGCCATGAGCAATGACCACCTGCTCAAAGAACAGATACAGAATAGAGGGAATGATGGAAAGTGGCAAGTATGGAATATCACAGGTATGCTACTTCATGTGAAAATTCTAGAATTGGAACCCCTACTGCAGCAAATTGATGTTATTTCTCCTACTTGTTAATCCATACAAGTTATTTACTGTGTTCTACTGTAAATATCGAAGTAAATACCACTGCAACCTTCACTTAATTAATTATTATTCCGAAACAAGAGACTAAGCAAGAAAGAAAATAGAACACAATAAACTCCGTTATCTTTGGACAAATGTCCCCGGAAAAACCCAATTCGGGAAAACTAGTGCAACAACTCTGAGGGGTTATTATTATTAAGCAGTACCTTTGAATACAACTCTGGATGCCCTTCCAACAATCCAGTTACAAAGAAAAAGACACTGGCATAAGAGTTAGTGAGATTACCTCACTTCACTAGGCAAATCCCTCTGATCCATCAACTAAACTGACTATCCCTGGCTACAACTGCGCTGCCCCTTTGTAGTAACTGTGTGGGCCTGCGTGGAGCTTTGCGCTGGGTCTCCCTGCCTCCTAGAGCTCTGATGTCAACCCTCCCGGCTGATCCGGCAACTCCCTGGCAATTTTGGACTTCTGCTGGAAGGCAGCTTTGCCTCTGCGTTGGCCCTTCTGGCTCTGCGTCAAGCACTCCGTGGTCCCTCCTGGCCCAACGTTAGTCCTTCCTGGGTTTCCGTTGCCTCCACTGGTGCTTCTCTACCTCTCTGCTAAGTATTCAGAGTTCCAGAGAAGATCTTCCAACCCAACTATCCCTGCCCCTCAACTGCAAGAAATATCCTCAATCTAATTTTCCTCCTGAGAACTTCTCACTTCAGAAAATCGATTTCTTGATCCCTTTTGGTGTATTTTTCAAATGACCTTCAAGTCCTTTCTTATATCTTCCCTTTAGACAACCAACGGCCTAATTTAACTCGTAATCAAAGGCTCAGATCATTTTGACTTGATCGTCGTATTTTTCTAAAAGTTACACCCACAATTAGATTAATACCCATTAATATTTTTTTCCTAAGTTTAAACTTAGGAACTCCATTAAAAATATTAATTATTTTAATATAATCATCTTTGGGTGGAATTTCTCAAAACGCTTTCTGGGTTCTTTGGAATGCATGTGCCCAAGCCTCCTTGCAAAATTTTAGGCCTAGAGCACATCTGATGCTACCCCAAATCAACACTCCCTTTTAGCAAGGATTGTGCTCTAGCAATATATTACTAGTGCATACTGCTCTGACTCTGAAGCATCATCCTCTACGCTGCTGATGTCTGACATGCTGTTCACCAACTACTGCGCTACTGCTACAACTGTATTGCTGCCTTTGACACTGCCACCGCCATTGCTATATCTGTACTACAACTCCCTCTCAAATGCTGCATATGCTATGCTACTAGCATTGCCACTGCTAACACTGCATTTGTACTACAACTCAGGTTCTGAGAGAAGCAACTGAAAAACATCCAAAATTACTGAACTAATTGTGTTCAGTATGATACCACATGAATGCTGAAACTGACTGCTACTAGTCTCTGTGCTGACCCTCTGAATCTACTTCGTTGCTGTTGACCTCTGCCCTGTGCCATCTGCACTACTGCCAACTCTGCTCTGCGCTGTTCAGTGTCTCGCGCTCCTAGCTACTGTAACTATCTCCCTGACACTCCTCGGCACTGTCCGACACTAGTCTGTCCTGCTTCTGCAAAACCGAGCTTTCGTAGAAAGGTCTTGATCCAAGAGGTGGACTCCTCAAGGATCTTGCCCATCTGTAGCTCTTTTGAACTACAACTCCAAATCAGCCCACCTCCCTCCTCTAGGTATCTCGACTGTCGTGGCGAAATCCTTCTGTTCGATCTTTGCGGCTGCAACCTTAGGATCGTGCTTCTCATCCTTGTCCTTTTTCTTCAAATGACACTGGGATGCATAGTGGTCCATCCTGCCACATCTGAAACACTTCACCTTGGAGATGTCCTTCTTTCGTCTTTGTTGCCCCAACTGCCCCTTCAATGCAAGGGCTACATTGTCCTCCTCCTCCTTGGGCTTCAACCCACTGCTGCTACTGCTTCCGTCAAGTTTGACCTTGACCAGGTCTTTCCTCATCTTCTCTTGTTTTAGAGCTACCCACATCTCATCCTAATTAGGCAATGCTGCTCTACCTAGGATACTTTGGACAAAGACTTGCCACTCATTTGAGACAGAATTGAGGGCCAGTCTAACCAACTCTGAATCCCGAGGTGTATGCCCTACAACAGAAAATTCATCATGAGTCTCCTACAACATCTTCCGTTGCTCAGAAATCCCTGATATAACGTGGCCAAGGCATCCCACATCTCCTTAGCAGTCGCTTTGCTAGCGACATGACACATCACATGATCCTTGATTCCATTCAGGATCATCCTTTTGGCCTTTGGCATCTCAGCCTTATACTTTTTTAGCGGATCTTCATTCTCAGGTTCAACCAACACATTGTCGACGTACGTCTTGACGGCATTTTCATCTAGAAGTAAAGACATTCTAGCCTTCCAAATGACGTAGTTGAATGCTTCGTCCAACCTGTCCTGATCCCTCAAGCCAGTAGCCATTGGTTGCCATATCTGCCAAAAATGTCGAAAATCCCCTTTGTTTCTTACTACTGCTGCTCAGCCAATGAGAAAACAGACTTCTTGGTGAGAAGTCTGGAGAGGAAAAGTTCCCTCAAGGTGCTTCTCTTCCGTCTTCTGACGTTTTTCAGCCCAACAAACGGCCAGCTGAAAATTTGCGTCGCACCAGCTCTCTCACGTTGAGGCTTCAACGCTGCTCCCTATGCCCCTGCAAAAATTCGAACTAGAATTCCTTCTCTTCGTTGACTCACTCGGTTAGAGACTGCCTCAAAAATCTGCCTTCCCGGCTTGGAACTGCGTCAACCCTCTGGGGGTTTCGAACTGCTGCCCCTTGCAACTTTTTTGAACTCCCTCTTTTGCTCAGCGCTAGATCTATCGTCTATGCTCTTCTTGCTTCGCCTGTAACTCTGATACCATGTGAAAATTCGACAATAGGAAACCCTATTGCAGCAAACTGATGTTACTTCTCCTACTTGTTAATCCATACAAGTTATTTACTGTGTTCTACGTAATGTTTTAAAACTCCGACTCTGACTCCAACTCGGCCGAGGGTCGACTGCGACTCCGTATTGACTCGGTCGGCTCGATTTCAATGACTCGATCGTTGTAGAAAATACATTAAATATTTATTTTTTTTTATAAAAAAACATTATTTTAAAGATTTTCATTCATGTTTCCAAACACACAGCATTAGAATATAGATAGAAGACAACATATGATCAAAGTAGGCTCATGAATATATCCATTATATCAAAATGGCACCTAGTGCACTATCCATTACATACATGATGATGATATAGAGATCAAATCATTGTTTTTTAATTCACGGGCTGCTGTCATCCAACCCGACCGAGTATGCTCGGACTCGGCCGACGTTATTACCGAGCCGGCCGAACCGGTTCACTGGCCAAGTCGACTCGGTGAGGCCTTGACTAGGACCAACTCGGCTGAATTAGTTCCGAGCCGACCGAATCTTAAAACACTGGTAAATATTGAAGTAAATACTACTGCAGCCTTCACTTAATTAATTATTATACGAAAACAAGAGACGGAGCAAGAATGAAAATACAACACAATAGACACTGTTATTTTTGGACAAATGTCCTCGGAAAAACTCAATGCATGAAAACCGGGGCAATAGCTCTGAGGGTTTATTATTATTAAGCAGTAGTTTTGAATACAACTATGGATGCCCTTCCGACAATCCAGTTATAGAGAAAAAGACATTGACAGAAAACTTAGTGAGATTACCTCACTTCACCCGACAAATCCCTCTGTTCCGGCAACTGAACTAACTTACCCCGGCTACAACTGCGTTGCCGCTTCGTAGTAATTGCGTGGGCCTGCGTGGAGCTCTCTGAGGTTCTGCGTTAGCTCTAAGCTGGTTCTCCTTGCCTCCTGGAGCTCTGATGTCAACCCTACCGGCTGATCCGACAGCTCCCTGGCAATTTCAGACTTCTGCTGGAAGGCAGCTTTGCCTCTGCGCTGGCCCTTCTGGCTCTATGTCAAGCACTACGTGGGCCCTCCTGGCCCAACGTCAGTCCTTCCTGGGTTTGCGCTGCCTCCACTGGTGCTTCTCTGCCTCTTTGCTGAGTTTTCAGGGTTCTGGAGAAGATCCTCGAACCCAACTATCCATGCCCCTCATCTACAAGAAATCTCCTCAATCGAATTTTCCCCCTGAGAACTTCTCACTTCAGAAAATCAATTTCTTGATCTCTCTTGGTGTCTGATGATGTCCCGAGTTTTTGCTTTCACTGCTTCTCTATGATGATGTCTCGAGCTCTTGCTTTCAATGCTTCTATGATGCCTTGATGCATCCCATTTAGTGAATCATGATAGCCATATCTTACAACAGAAATTTTAGGAACTTGAAAAGAACTTAGGTGTGGAAGACTATCTAAATAATGGAGATCTATTACTTCCTCCTTGGATTTATTCTTTTCAGCTTCCTCCACTTCCTCTGTGATGTGGGTTTCTTCTCTTCCTCTTTTGTTATTGTCCTTCTTGAGCTTAGGACAATCTCTCCTATAGTGCCCATATTCTTGACACCCATAGCATTGTATTTTAGCCATGTTTTTTTTTTTTTTTTGAAGACTAAACTTTCCAAATTTTCCCTTTCTTTTTGCCTTTGTAGCATATGCTTGATTTTGCTCACCTATCCCACATCAGATTTGGCATTTAGTCTAGATTCTTCAATCTTGCACAGTGACCATAGATCTTGGAATGGAGTAGCTTCTTTCTTCCCATAAATACTTGAAGTAAAGTTACCCCACTCCTCCGACAGTGCATTTAATACAACTGTAGTCATTTCTCTATCGGACATGACTTCTCCCGGATCTTGTAGTTGATCCCGGATTTCAGATATCCTCATAAAGTATGAGGCTATTCCATCTTCCCTTGATATCTTGAACTTGTAGAGTTCTTTCCTTAATGAGATGACTTCTCTAGTAGTGCTTATGGAATACAACTCTACCAGTTTGTCATAGATTTCTTTTGAAGTTTCAAGTTTGGATACATATGGGATAAGGGGATCCTTGATAGATTCTATGAGAATCCTTTGAGCCTTAACTTCCCCTTTCATATACTTTGCAAGAACTTGACCATCTTCCTTTCTTGGTTTAGTGATAGATCCTTTGACATGATCCATAACCTCATTTTCAATGAGATTCAGATCTATCATTTTCTTCCATGCAAGATAGTTTGAAGCCCCAACCAATTTGTTGCTTTCCTTGCAAAAAGACATTTTTACAGATTCATATACTTGATATGATTCTCCTTCTCCTTGCTTCTTCCTTGATGTTGATGATGATATAGAGTAGAAAACTTCTCCTTGATGAAGGTAGTTTTCTTCAAGAGTGATTCTTGATCCCACAAAGAGTGAGATCTCTTTGGATCCTTTGATGAAGATCAATGATGACTTCTTAGTGACGTCTTCAATGGTAAGGACCTTGATTCGTAGATCTCTTCAACTTGGCCTTGTTTTCTTGATGATGATCAGGAGACTTCTTTGTAAACTCCTTCTTCGATCTAGAGTTATAATGCTTCCTTTGTAGACCTTGTCTTAAAGATGATCTTTGCTTTGATGCCTTCTTCGAGATTTGATCCTTGAGTTTCCCTTGATAAGATGCCCTTCCTTGACCTTGTCACCTTAGCTCTGATACCATGTTGACAAATCTAGGGCATCGAGATTAGGTGTTTTCTCTTAATTAGATAACTGCTTGTGAAGCTTTTTACTTCTTGATTAGGATCTTCTTTTTCTTTTGTCATTATAATGTTATTCTTCAGTAAACAACTACCAAGCATTAACCATCAAGAGACGAGAGACACCGAATATAGGTTATCTGCTAGGGCCAAAACCTCTCACTCTTGAGAGGAAAACCCAAACAAATTATTCTTCTTATAGAGATTCTAATTGATGAATACCAAGACCACGACCCTTGACCTATTTTCCATTACAAGACCAAGACACAAGTTCCCTTGATGATAGTCAACCTTTTGCTCATTCCTTTTTTTGGGCTCCTCTTCCACTTCGACCTCCTTCTGCTTCAAACCTTCGACCTCCTTGAATTAGGTTTGCAATCTTAATTCTAACTTGTACATAATACCTTTTCTTATGCCTTTCCTTCGCTTCGGATGGAGTCTCCTACTAGCTTGGCTCGGCCTCCCTTTTGACTTGAACTTCTTTCAACTCGGCTGCCCAAAAGGACTGTTGTTCTTCTTGGCTCCTTCTGTTGTAGTTGGTCTTTTGCTACCCCACATATCTAGAGGAAATTAACCCAAAAACAGACCTGAAATGAGCTTGGTTTATACCTTCCTTCCTTCGCTTGATAACAGACTTCCTTTAGTGAGCTTTGCACCTCTTGCTGCAGACTTGATAATCATTGAAATTCTTTGCCTGAAATGATGCTGAGCTGCCCTATAAATAGTTGTTGGAGCGTGTAATAAGCCGACTTGAAGAGGGTGAACCGACATGACTCTTTGGTGAAAGATATTGTTATTCTTCTTGAAGTCGACTTGAAGGATAGGTCTTGTGCTTGTCTTGGAGGGTTTTTCATACTTAATTTAATGACTCACAAAATGTAACATGCCCAAGAAGGGTCCTTCATACATGACATTGACTCAATTTGTCTTTTATGACTAGATGACAAAACCTAAAGGCTGACAATGGGAGCTATTACTAAAAATAAAATTCCTTGCTCATGAAACCCATGAGACAAGCATTACAATAATAATTTTATTTTTCTTCTTTTCGTCAATTACATAAAATCACAATTACATATGTCATTATTAAGACCGAACCTAGTTACACTTTTCAACAGTTTATGACTTCAAATTGCTATTGTTGCTTTTCATGATATTCACTATGTCAAGAGAACTTGTACTTGTCTCAATGCCTTCATTGTTTTAACAAAATGTGCTGAAATGCCGTCCATTTTGTTATAATTCAATGTTTTCATAACAAAGTTATAATTAAATGCATATTATATTATTTAGGATTTATTGATATAGTGAGTGCTATGCAAATGTAGGTAAAGGAAGATGGAGGAGCATTGATAAAACTGCAGAAATATTTTTGTGTGAGAGACTTGTAGATGTGTATGAGTCCACAAGTGTAGTGGGAAAAAGGCAAATGAGGGATGTATTGGGACTCATTTATTGATTCATGATGATATGATGTGTGTTTGTTGAAATTTAGATGCAACACAGATCAAGAAATGTATTGAATTTGTTTCTGTGATGTGAGGCACCATAGCAAAGGTATAATTGAGTGCATATTATATTATTTCAGATTTATTTATATAATGAATGCTATGCAATTGTAGGTAAAGAAAGTTGGAGGAGCTTTGATGAAACTACAGAAATGTTTTGTGAGAGAGACTTGTAAATGTGTAGGAGAGTGTACAACTAGAAAGTGAGTTCAGGTGTATCTTCTCGTTTCAATATAATGATTCTCCTTTCTCCTTTTTTGTTGAAGAATTATGATTTTTGGTAATTGCATAAGATGTACTTTTGCATAATATTGCTTAAAAATAATTTTGTTTTCATTTATGATATTCTCATAATATATTGAAGTGTTTATTTTGATTTCTATTTGGTACTTTGAGTGGGAAATTAAGGTAGGTTCTAACAACCCATGATTCCATAGGTGTAGTGGATAAATGTTTATTTCGATTTCTATTTGATACATTGAGTGGGAAATTAAGGTAGGTTTTAACAACCCATGATTCCATAAATGTAGTGGGTAAAGGTGAATGTTGTGGCAAATGTATGGTCCCATATGTGTTTTTATTTAAATTTGAGTCATTTTACATTATTAGCCATTTGTTTAATTATTGAATGCAATGCAATGTAGGTAAAGGAATGTGGGGGTCACTAATGACAGTATCGAAATATTTTCATGAGAAAGACATTGTAGTAGAGTGTTGACGCAAAAGTGGAGGTCAATTTTCTTTTGGTGTGAAAGTCATGTATGATATGCTATATAATATTTCTTGTTATGAATACTATAATTTTCTCCCCCTTTACTCATTTGTTTCATATTTCTCATAATATTTCATGTGTACTTAATATATTTTAGAATATTTTCTAGTCTCTGTTTAATACTTTCATTTTTTGGTGTGCAGGGTCCCCTTGGTTGGCCATGGATGCTTTTTGTAGTTGTAGTGCGCTATCTCTTATTTGAGTTTTATGTTTTACTTTTGTTGTTTTCGTTGTATTTTTCTGTTGTTGGTCATTTTTGTTTCTTTCGTTGTTCTATTTTGTTTTTATAATGTTGTGGCTTTTATATGTTTGTTTTTGTGAGCATGGCCATGCTAACTTAAGGTTTGGTATTTTGTTTTTTGTGTGTGTTTTTGAGCTTAGTTTCTCTTGTTCATATATATATATATATATATATATGTTTTGGATTCAATGGGTAAATTAAAGAAGACTTAAAAGACCAAATGTGGGTTTAGGGTTGATGCATAGTCTACAAGTGTAGTGGGCAAACATGAATGAGGTATGTATGGGGTACTTGTTTGTTACCAAGTTACATGGTTTCATGTCCATTTTAATTGAATTCATTTGTTGCTTCATCTTTATATCATGCATGTTTGTTGACATTTTGTGCAATACAGATCGAAAGTGGTGAAGGGCCACTGGTGAAACTATCGAATAAATTTGTGTGATGTGAGGCACCGTAGCAAAGATATAATTGACTGCATATTATATTATTTGTGATTTATTTATATATTGAGTGCTATGCAAATGTAGGGAAATGAAGGTGGAAGAGCATTGGTAAAACTACAAAAATATTTGTGTGAGAGACTTGCAGATGTGTAGGAGCCCACAAGTGTAGTGGGCAAAGGCAAATGAGGTATGTATGAGAAAAGTTGCTTGTTTATGGGAAAATGCGAAAGAGGTATGTACGAGGGAACTTGCTTGTTACTAAATTATATGGTATTTTGTCTTTGAGGTTTCTGTGAGTCTCATGTTTACGTAGATTTTCTTCTTGATCCATTGCATTCAATTTCTTTTTTGATCAAAAAAGAAATTGAATGCGATGGATCCAGAAGAAAATATACATAAATTATATGGTTTTGATTCCCATTTTAATTTAACTCATTTATTGATTCATTATTATATAATGTGCATTTGTTGAAATTTAGATGCAACACAAATCAAGAAAGGTGAAGGACCACTTTTCTTCTACATAAATTATATGGTTTTGATTCCCATTTTAATTTAACTCATTTATTGATTCATTATTATATAATGTGCGTTTGTTGAAATTTAGATGCAACACAAATCAAGAAAGGTGAAGGACCACTGGTGAAACTACTGAATGTCTTTCTGTGATGTGAGACACCATAGCAAAGGTATAATTGAATGCGTATTATATTATTTGGGATTTATTAATATAATGAACGCTATCCAAATGTAGGTAAAGGAAGGTGGGGGAGCATTGATGAAACTATGGAAATATTTTTTTGTGAGAAAGTTGCAGATAATATTTTTTATGAGAAAGTTGTAGATGTGTACGAGAGTTTATAGCCAACAGGTGAGTTCAAGGATTTTTTCTCATTTCAGTACAATGGTTCTCCTTTCCCCTTTCTTATTGAGGAATTATGACTTTTTGTTATTGCATAAGATGTATTTTTGCATAATATTGCTTAGAAGACATTTTTTTTCATTTATGATATTCTCATAACAAATTTAGGTGTCTATTTTGATTTCTATTAGGTACATTGCGTGTGATATTAGGGTAGGTTCTATTTGTGTCCTTTGATGTTATTTTCTTTCGTTACATATTTTTTCTTGGATTCAGTGGGTGGGGAAATTATGGAAGACCTTGACAACCCATAGTGTGGGTTTGGGGTTGATGCAAAGTCTACAAGTGTAGTGGACAAAGGCGAATGAGGTATGTATGGAGGAATTTACTTGTTTATGGGGAGAGGCGAAAGAGGTATGTATGGGGGAATTTAGTTGTTTGTTACTAAATTATTTGGTTTCATGCATATTTTAGTTTAACTCTTTTATTGTTTCAATATTGTATCATGTATGTTTGTTGAAATTTAGTTCAATATAGATCAAGAAAGGTGAATACCATTAATGAAATTACTGAATATGTTTGTGATGTGAGATACCATAGCAAATGTATAACTAAATACGTATTTTATTATTTTTGATATTTATTTATATAATAAGTGCTATGCAAAATTACAAATGTAGGTAAAGGAACGTGGAAGAGAATTGATAAAACTTGTGTATGTGTAGGAGTTCACAAGTGTAGTGGGCAAACGCGAATGAGGTATGCATGGAGAAATTTACTTGTTTATTCACAAAGGAGAAATAGGTATGTACGAGGGAACTTAGTTGTTTGTTACTAAATTATTTGGTTTCATGCATATTTTAATTGAACCCATTCGTTGTTTCATCATTGTATCATGTATGTTTGTTGAAATTTAGGTATGTATGTTTGTTGCAAAGTTGAATGAGGTATGTATGGAGGAATTTACTTGTTTATGGGGAGAGGCGATGAGGTATGTATGGAGAAACTTTTGTTTGTTACTTAATTATTTGGTTTCATGCATATTTTAATTGAACTCATTTGTTGTTTCATCATTGTATCATGTATGTTTGTTGAAATTTAGTTAAATACGGATCAAGAAAGGTGAAGGACCATTAATGAATCTACTGAATATGTTTGTGATGTGAGACAACATAACAAAGGTGTTTGTGATGTGAGGCACCATACCATAGGTATAATTGAATACATATTATATTATTTTTGATATTTATTTATATAATAAGTGCTATGCAAATTTAGGTAAAGAAACGTGGAGGAGCATTGATAAAACTTGTGGATGTAAGTGTAGTGGACACAGGCGAATGAGGTATGTATGGTGAAATTTAATTGTTTAGTTGCGAAGGCGAAAGAGGGATGTATGAGGGAACTTAGTTGTTTGTTACTAAATTATTCGGTTTCATACATATTTTAATTGAACTCATTTGTTGTTTCATCATCGTATCATGTATGTTTGTTGAAATTTAGTTCTATACAGATAAAAAAAAGTGAAGGACCATTAGTGAAATCACTGAATATATTTGTGATGTGAGGCACCATAGCAAAGGTATAATTGAAAACATATTATATTATTTTTTATATTTATTTATATAACAAGTGTTATGCAAATGTAGGTAAAAGACCATGGAGCATTGATAATACTTGTGGATGTGTAGGAGTCCATAATTGTAGTGGGCAAAGGCAAATGAGGTATGTGTGGAGAATTTTACTTGTTTATTTGCAAAGATGAAAGAGGTATGTACGAGGGAACTTACTTGTTTGTTACTAAATTATATGGTTTTGATTTCCATTTTAATTTAACTCATTTATTGATTCATTGTTATAGGATGTGCGTTTGTTCAAATTTAGATGCAATGCAGATCAAGAAATGTGAAGGACCATGGGTGAAACTACTGAATATCTATTTGTGATGTGAGACACCATAACAAAGGTATAACTGAATGCATATTATATTGTTTGGAATTTATCTATATAATGTAGGTAAAGGAAGACAAAGGAGAATTGATGAAACTACATAAATATTTTTGTGTGAAAAAAGTTATAGATATGTAGGAGAGTGTAGAGCTAGAAAGCGAGTTCAAGGATATTTTCTCATTCCAATGCAACGGTACTCCTTTCTCCCTTCTTGTTAAGAAATTATGATTTTTTGTGATTGCATAAGATGTATTTTTGCATAATATTGCTTAGGAAACATTTTGTTTTCAATCATGATATTCTCATAAGATATTTGTTTCATGTTTCATAGAATAGTTTGTGTATTAAATATATTATTCATAATATGTTTTTGGTGTGCAGGGTGTCCTTGGTTGGCCATCGACGCATTTTGGGATTACTACGCAGTGTCTCCATCTATTGTTTCTTTTTGTTTGTTTGTTTAGTTTTTTTATTTGTTTGCTATTGTTGGTTGCATCTTTTGTTATTGTTGTGTTTTTTTTTTTTTAAATGACTTTTACGTGTTTATTTAAGCATGGCCATGCTAATTTGTTATTTGATATTTTGTTTTTTCTTATGCGCTCTTTCATCTATTTTTGTTACGTGATATTTTATTTTTCTTATATGATTATTCATCTATTTTTCTTCTTTCCCTTTTTTTGGGATTTAGTGGGTGGAGAAATTGAACAGGTGTTTACAACCTATATTTGGGTTTAGTTCCAAAAGTGTAGTGGGAAAAGACGATGAAGGTATGTATTGAGGGATTCATCTGTTTGCTAGTACATTACTATATGGTTATATGGTTCCATGCTTGTTTTAATAAAACTCATTTGTTGCTTTATAATTATATCATTTGTTTAAATTTAAATGCAATGAAGGTGGAGGCCCACTGATGAAGTGATTGGATATCTTTGTGTGAGAGAGATTTGGGACACTATAACAAAGGTTGCAGCCATATCATAGAGGGTAAGTTATCTTTTGGGATAGAGGGTGAATGTCTTTTTTCTTTTTCTGTTTTTTGTTTTTTTTTTCCACTCCCATGGCTTTTATTTGTTTGCATTTGTGAGCATGGTCTCATAAACCAAGTCAAATATCTGAAATAGTAGTAACAACCTCACCTTAAAATGTGTTGTTCTAGAAGAGTTATTCAATCAAGATAGAAAGATATGTGGACAACTCGCCAGCATGAGAAGATGTGCAAGTCAAACCTTCTTCATATGTGTGTCTTTCAACCTTTCCAGTGGTCAATCTTCAATTCAATGCATGCAAATATGTGTAAATAATCCCTTTGCAGTGAAAATTATGCAGTGAATGATGGAAAATAACATGTTGTAGCTAAATACAGTGCACCAATTGGAAATGACTAAATAGGTGGCCCCATTTAGCATAAACGATGTGCATAAACTTAACATGAAGCTATAGATGTCGTCAATTAGCATAAACAATGTGCGTAAACTATGTACCATGAACCCATCTTCCTCAAACCAGTTGTTGTTTTCAATTTTGTAGGTAAGGTATGATAGACGTTTTCCTTTTAGACACCTTTAATCTCCTCAAATAGGTTGTTCTTCTTGTTTGTGTAAAAAAGTATTGCCTAGGCTCATTGCCCCAAAATCTAGCAGGTACAGTGAATGGACTCACCGAGAAAGGGCCAAATTCTATGGCAATAACGAGGAAGGGTTGCCACTATTACCTCAACAACCTTCCTCATGCTATTTAGTGATTTCAATCACAAGGGAGGCTTCCCTATGCCACCTACAAGGTATTCTAATACTATGGCTCAAGATGACTTGTTTTGGAGGTCCCGAGATAGGTAGAGGGCTTGGCAAGGCCTAATATGACCAAAATATTCAAAGCTAGGGTTCATGCCCTCTAATGTTAGACTAATGACCCCTACGCAATAAAACAACACATTATGCACAAATTTGTTTTTAAAACCCTAGTGATTACCCTAGATGTTTAAGAGAGAGGGTTTAGGGAAATCTAATCTAGTAGCACAATTATAGACTAGTGCCTTAACCTATAAGGGCAACAAATACTCTAATACTCTAATAGTGTGATGTCACTCTCCAAATGAGCTCAATAAGCCCTCAAGTGTGAGGTAATGTTAAGGAGTGCTCCATACTCCATCAAGTGCCTTAGCGATCATGTGCAAGCCATCAAAAGTCTCCATGCCAATATGTCATGCGCAAAAGTGCCCTACATCACCCTTACAAGTGGAAAATGAGTGACATGACATCAAAATATCTCAAGTGTTGGGGCTCCAAGGTGGTGTACAACCCCTCCCTTGTCATCTCAAGGATGACCCATCTAGGTTCTAGATCAGGTATCGAACTCGTGACCTACGCTTTGGTACTACTTGTTGGTAATCATGATTGTCGTTAGACCAAAACCTGCAGGTATTAGTCAACGATTGCATTGCCAGAGATAAGGATCCACGTGAGGCGGTTAGTCCATGTCGCAAAACACATGGGGAGCGCTAGTTTATCAAATGTTCAACAGTAGGGACCACAGGGACCACTACGATATACTTTGGTGCTGAGGCATGTTGAATTATTAAGGAAGGGAACCACCATAGGGATTGCATGAAATATATATGTTTAATAAAGAGAAGGGTTTTATCATCATAGCTAAGGTTTCATGAGTGTGTATTAGGGTTAGCTACAATACAATCAGTGTTTTTTCTAGGGTTTGCATGAGGTTAGGGCAACAAGGGTTATTCTTGTATTATAAGAATATTTGCCATCTCCAACAATGCCATATTGACATCAATGACAACCTTGACCAACAGTCTTCCCCTTTGTCATTGATGGCAATATTCTTGCCCTTCCAACATTCTCTCTCCCTATCAAGATGCTTCTTGATATGTTGCTCCATCGTATTCCCTTCATCAATGATAATTCTCCATGATAGATATGTTGCTCCCCCTGTCAAGGTGCTCTTCCTTCTGGCAATGTGGTCCATGATAGATGTGTTTGCATTTTTTCATGTGATGAACCAACTCTTCCTGCGTGCATAAACTCCTCTAGCTTACGAAAGATTGCTTTAAGAAAGATTGATGCGTAGTAATCAAATGGAAGACATCTTCATAATTTCATGAGCTACTCCCGAGTGATGATCTATCAAGATTGTAAATATATGACTCATCAAGGATTTCATATGGCTCTTCATGGATAACTTCTGCAAGAATAGTCAAGAATCATAAGCTCCCCCTAACAGTATGCACGGTCTTCTTCTTGGCAAAATTTCATCATTAAAACTTGGTCTTCTTCTTTGCAGTATTTCATCATTAAAACTTGAAAAATCATATTTGCCAAAGATATACTCATCAGATTAACAACATCAGTGGGTGTCTTAGGTGTTCAAGAGACTTTTGGATCCAATTTGCTTCCTTCTCCATACTTGTGTAACTTTCTTTTCTTGCTTGGTAGACATGTTTTTAGCTTGTTTAGGGACCCTAGTCAAGTTACAATCACGAGCCATATGTCCAATGTTATGACAATTGAAGCATTCAGTTTTGTACATAAATGAAGAAACATAATTTCCTCCAAAGTTGCTTATGAGCCATATGTCCAATGTTATGACAATTGAAGCATTCAATTTTGTACATAAATGAAGAAGCATAATTTCCTCCTACGAAGTTGCTTATGGGAAACTAATGGGGACCATTATATTTGTCCTTGTGGTATACCCTACAATCCTTTGCCATATGCCCAAAATTTGTACAAAATTAGCAATAACCAAAAAATATACTTTGGTACTTGGAGGATGGAGATTGCCTTGATGAACTTCTAAGGTCAATCTGTCTAGGGATCCTTTGATCAAATTTCTTGCTTCTTGCATTCATGACACCATCTGCATATCTTCTTGAAGTAGGGTTTCTTCCAATGTCATCTTGACTCTTCTCCTTGCTTTTGCTGGAGCTGGGGGCATTGATATTTCTTCCAAGCTTCTCCACATCCTTGTTGTTTGAAGAATTAGAGTTTGCGTCATTCCTTTTTGAGGGTTCATCTACATAACTAAGACCTGATTTATCAAGAGGAGATCTTTGATGACTTAGGATGTCGTCTAGGGTTTGGGAGCTCTTTAGACTCTTATTCAGATGATCAACTTCTTTTCTCAGGAGATTATTTTCTTCGTTCAACATCTTGCATTCTTCATCCTTCTTTGCTAGATGGTTCTCCATTTCTTCCTTTATTCCGGTTGCTTCACATGATTGGGCCTTAAGTGAGGTGATCTCTGATTTTAACTTGGAGATATCTTCATTCTTTTCTTCAAGTTGGCATATCATGGCATTTCTTTCTTTTTCTGGTTTATCCAATTGATTTGTCATGGATATGACTTCTTCATGATGTCTTTTCTTGTTTTGATGACAATCCTCCTTTAGCTTGGTGAGATCCTTATCTCTTTCTTGTACCTAAAGCTTAAATAGGCCAGCTTCCTTCCTTCTCTTATCAAGGTTGTGGTCACCATCTTGTAATTGCTTCTTAAGCTCTTCATTAGGTCAACTAACTTCCTTGACTAGTCAAGGTTATGGTCACCATCTTTTAATTGCTTCTTAAGCTCTTCATTTTCTTTTTTCAAACTGCTTATCTCTTATAGGGCAACTATTAGTTTTGCTATGAGATCTTCTTTGAAGTCTTCTTTATTTTTTTCATCTTCTAGGTCTTCCTTGGCCTTGATGTCTTCATTCTTGTTTTCAACTTCCTTTATGAATAGAAGTCATGGTCAATGCTCCTTTTGAGTGAAGATTTTGAAGTTTGTCCCTCATACCTTTTGCCAATGAACATTTCTCTATTTTGGCCTTTATGGAATTTGGTAGCCTAGTCAAGATTGCTTTCATTGCTCTTGCATTATATTCCTTGGATTCTTTTTCCATCATGATTTCAGTAATCATGGATTCCCAAACTTCAAAACCTTGAGCCATTAAAAAATTCTTCATTCTTTCCTTCCATATATCAAAGTTTCCATTGAACAATGGAGCTTTCCCAATTTGATTATCTTCTACTTTCATGGTTGAAGAAGAGACATCTTTAGAAGGATTGGAGGCTTTCTTCCTTGGATTTGCAATCAATGTTCTAAGGATCTACCTTCAAGCTGTTAGGCTTTGAGTGAAGGTACTGGCTTTGATACCAATTGTTGGAAACATTGAGAGGGGGGGTGAATTAATATTTCTTTTCAACTGTTATTTTTACTAGTTAGATCACTTATAATTAGAACACAAAATGAACAATGATAGAATAAATAATTTTATTAATCACATATATGGAGTACAATAATAGTGTAGGGCTCCAACCCTGAATGAAGACACCAATCTTCAATCTCCCAGGCTCCAACCTATATTATGCCAAGCATCGATTTGGACTTCCCAAGGCTCCAACCTTGTCAATTTGAGGCACCAACCTCTAGGGATCCAACCCTATCTCTGGTACAAGCTCCAACCTGGGCTCTTGAAGACTCCTATCCTCTAGGGCTCCAACCCTATCTTCCAAGGCACCAACATTGTTTCTATGAGGCTACAACCCTCAACTTCAATTCGTCAAGATAAGTTTGATGATTCTTTATGGCTCCAAATATATTCTGCAACGAGCACTAACAATATCTTCAAAACTGCCTTCTCCAAATCACTTCATCAATGACAATCTTATCTTCTTAGAAGGTATTGCCACTGCTCTTCATGTCACCCAAACAAAAACTCCAAGGTTTAGCTCATGATGGATTCAATAAGTTGTCCCAAAAAATGAAGGCTTCTTCAAGGTGTGCACTAAATCTTCAAGGATGCTCAAAAAAGTCTTCACAAGATCTGTACACTAGACTTCACAAGATCTGTACACTAGACTTCACAAAATCTGCAGACTAGAGATGCTCCAAACTTCACAAGATCTGCACACTAGAGACGCTCGAAACTTCTCAAAAGCTTCACTGTCTAAAGCTCCAAATAATTCACTGTCTAGAGCTTCAATTTCTTCACTGCCCAATGCTTCTTCACTATCCAAATACTTTATTGCTCAACTACTCCAAGAAATGCTCCAAGACTCCTAATGTTTCACGGTCCAAGACTTTTTCACTTCATTGTTCAAAATCATAAATTATTTAATATTTCATGTCTCCTAACTCATCACTATTCAAGCCTTCAATTCTTCATGAATTCTTCACTATCCAAAGATTTTAAGTTTGTTGATTTTGGGTAGGATCGAATGTGCTCTAGCTCCGAAATTTTGTGGAGGGACTAGTGTACATGAGATCTCCAGAACCCAGAAATCGTTTGGAGAAATTCCCACCCGGATGAGGAGTTATTAAAATAATTAATATTTTTAATGGGTTTCTAAGTCTAAACTTAGGAAAATAAAAATATTAATGTGTATTAATAAGAATATGGGTGAGAAACTTCTAAGTGACGAGGATCAAGCTTGTTTTAATCTTAGCTGTTGATTAAAGATTAGATCACGGTCATTGATTCATCAACATGAAAAGTATAAGAGAAGGCTTGAGGGTTAGTTGGAGATACACTAAGAGATCAAAGAGTTCGATTTTCTGAGGTGTGATTTGCTGAGAAAGTCGAGCTAAGTGATCTGAGTTGCAGTGAGTGGGGCAGTTCAGTAGAGGGTCCTGAGTCCAAGGCTGAGGATACATAGTAGAGAAGCAGAACAATGGCAGGAGAGACAACACGGCTCCAGAGAGGGTGACACAGAAGCTAGAGGGGCTGATGCAGTACCTTAGAGGCAGCGCTGGGGTTTTCTGTGGGGCAAAGAGAGTAGCAGTTCAGTAAATCGACTTTTGAGCAAGGGAGGCTCACTGGGAGGGTGACGCAATTCCTAGAGGAGGTGACGCAGTTCCAGCGCAGAGCTTGGAGCAACCATCGCTGCCCAGCACTGGGAACATCAATTGTCATCTGTGGGGTTTGATCATCCAGTTGCTGGAATTGTCATAATATTTGTCTCTAGATAGAGGTACTTCTGCTAGGTTTATTCTCTGTTGGGTGAGCCGGGTTTGGCAACCTAGTTGTATTCAAAAATCTACTTAATAATGCAAACCCTCTATATGCTGCACTGATTTTCCCGAATTGGGTTTTTCTAGGGATGATTGTCCAAAAATAACGGTGTCCCTTGTGTGATTGTCTCAATTTATTTCAGTTCATGATCTGTATATATGTGTAGGCTGCAATAGTGCTTTCATCACTGTTTAAGTAATTAAATAACTTCTTGAATGTAAAGAACAAGTAGGAGATGATGAACTGGTGATTGCAGTAGGATTTCTGATGTGTAAATTCAGAAATTTTCACATGGTATCAGAGCATTGCAGATCATAGGAGATTGAAGACACCAGTCGAGAAATCCAGAGAATTTGCTGCAGAGAAGCAGCTGTCCTGAGTGACAGTGCTGCTTCAGAGGTAGAGGAACAAGTGCAGGAGTGACACTGAGCCAAAGAAGTGACGCAAAGGCTCATGCAGTGCCTACGTCAGCATTTCGAGCCTGCAGAGGGTGATGCAGAGCCATAGAGGAGCCCACGCAGAGATTGCGTCAACTCTTTGGGCAAGTGCAGAGCCTGAGAGCTTCGAAACAGTCAGTTGCCAGGCTGAGGGAGAAGATTCGATTCGATTTGAGGAGCTGGTGGGATGGTGTAGAACAGTGTTAAGTTATGGTATGTTCTATGCTCATAACAATTTACTTCTTTTCTTATTATATTCCACAGATTAGCAATCACATGTACGTAAAGTAAAGTGCAAATAGAACATTAAACGATCGACAGAAAACAAGCCAAGACAAGAGACACAAGATGTGGCAGCTAGC
>APFE031634223.1:46511-56749 GCA_000404065.3 Pinus taeda
GGTGGGGTGACATGGAGTTGTAGTTGAGAGGACTATACGAGGGCAGGATCCTTGAGTTGCCCAAACTCTAGGATCACATACGGCTACAAGAGCCCTTAGCGACAGTAGCAAAGTGACGGGTGTCGGTTGGAGCGAGGTGTGATGGAGCGACAGTGGCATTGCTAGAGTGCCAGAGTCTGAGGCAGCGTAGTGGATGTTGTAGCGGTGCAAGAGGCACAAAGCAGTTTGCAACAATGTAGTGGTAGCAGACGGTCAACGCAGATTAGCAGCACGGGTAGCTTTAGGATCACGAGGCATCCACGCTGAACATGATGTCAGTTTTTGGGTGAAGTTTCAGTTACTTACTTCTTAGTAACTGAGTTGCAGTGCAACAGTTAGTAGTGGCAGTGCTATGGGCAACATGATGCAACATTTTGAGAGGGAGCTGCAATACAAATGTAACAGTGGTAGTGGCAGAGTCATGGGCAGCAGTACATGAAGCATTGGTGCAACAGAAGGGTAGCAGGCCAAGCATCAACAACGCAGAGGATTGATGCAGTGGATCAATGTAGTACTTTTGTTGAGAAGTGTTACTAGAGCACATTCCTTGCTAAGAGGGAGTGTTGATTTTGGGTAGCATCGAATGTGCTCTAGCTCCAAAATTTTGTGGAGGGGCTAGAATACATGAGATATCCAGAGCCCATAATCGTTTGGAGAAATTCCACCCGGATGAGGAGTTATTAAATATTTTTAATGGGTTCCTAAGTCTAAACTTAGGAAAATAAAAATATTAATGTGTATTAATAAGGATATGGCCGAGAAACTTCTAAGTGATGAGGATCAAGCCTGTTCTAATCTTAGCCATTGACTAAAGATTAGATCACGACCATTGATTCATCAACAGGAAAAGTATAAGAGGAGGCTTGAGGGTCAGTTGGAGATACACCAAGAGATCAAAGAGTTCGATTTTTTTGGGGCGTGGTTTGCTGAGAAAGTCGAGCTAAGTGATCTGAGTTACAATGAGAGGGCCAGTTCAGCAGAGGGACTTGAGTCCAAGGCCGAGGATACATAGCAGAGAAGTGGAGCAACAATAGGAGAGACAACGCAACTCCAGAGAGGGTGACATAGAAGCTAGAGGGGCTGATGTAGTCCCTTACAGGCAACGCTGGGGTTTTCTGTGGGGCAGAGAGAGCAGTAGTTCAACAAATCAACTTCTGAACAAGGGAGGCTCACTGGGAGGGTGACACAACTCCTAGAGGAGGTGACGCAATTCTAGCGCAGAGCTTGGAGCAGCCATCATTGCCTAGCATTGGGAACAACAATTGTCATATGTGGGGTTTGATCATCCAGTTACTAGAATTGTCAAAATATCTGTCTCTGGATAGAGGTACTTTTTCCAGGTTTATTCTCTGTTGGGTGAGCCGGATTTGGCACCCCAGTTGTATTCAGAAATTTGCTTAATAATACAATCCCTCTATATGTTGCACTGATTTTACCGAATTGGGTTTTTCCTGGGGGCAATTGTCCAAAAATAATGGTGTCCCTTGTGTGATTGTCTCAGTTTATTTCAGTTCATGATCTGTATATATGTGTAGGCTGCAATAGTGTTTTCATTGTTGTTTAGGTAATTAAATAACTTGTTGAATGTAAAGAACAAGTAGGAGATGATAAACCAGTGATTGCAGTAGGATTTCTGATGTGTAGATTTAGAAATTTTCACGAAGTCACCACAGGTCTGAGCTATAATTGGACTAGACTTCCACCGATCAAGTCACAGTTCTGGGCTTATGTGTGTGCCAAGATTCCATAGGTCTTTGATGTGTAGACTGATCTTTATATACACTGTCACAGGTTCAAGCCAAGTCATAGATCCGAACCATAACATGTGACTGTTCTTCTAAAGTTTTTACTGGTCCAAGCTTCAAAGAGGCACCCAACATATCTACTTAACACCACATGTTTGAGTTAATAAGTTCGAGACTGTTCTATATATACAAGAAACTATCATAGGTTATCCGAGTTTTATTACTGTCCGACACTAAGCTCACAGGTGAAAGGTCTGTCACATATTAGAGAAGGAATCTATCCGAGCTCCAGTTCAGAGACAGTCCGAAACTTTGAAAGGTAAAACAAGTCCGAGGCACTACTCAACGGGTCCGAGCTTCAACCTACGTTGCAACAGGTCCGAAGGTTGATTCGAGCCTCAATCCAAGGCACTGTTGTATGACCGTAGATGTAGAAGGTCTGAACTATTGATATCACAGGTCCGAGTCAAGTGATCCGAGCTAACTTTCCTCAACAAGTGATTCGAGCTAATTGTCCTCATCAAGTGATCCAAACTAACTTTCCTCCAATCTGAGCTAACTGTCCTTTAAGGTTTATTGTTGGTTCAAGTGTCAACAGATTCGAGCTCTTAATGAATGACTGTCCATACTGATTGTTCTCAAGGTAATCATAGATCTGATGTGAGGTCCGAGCTCCAGAAGTTATCACAAAGATATGAATCCAAGCCTCCACAAATTGTTGTAGCTTTGAGCCTCCCGCAGATCACTGTTCCACTTAGTCTGGGCTTTCCACAAGTGATAATGATTATAGGTTTAATGCCTTTCCAGAGGAGTAACTCAGGTCTGAGCTAGAAAGACCCTTAACACAAGAATTGCCCAAACAATTAATGTTCTTTTTCCTCCTCGAGTTCTGTCTCGTTTTGAGCCTCATATCTGTATTGATCACTGATATTTTCTGACTTGAATGTCGAGTTTTAAGCGTTAATATATACAAGTTTTTTTGAGTTATACGAATGGACACGTCAGTTGGAGGAGAGGTTGACTTTTGTTGAAGCCGACTAGTGGCATTTGTATATATTTGCATTTATTTATTTGGATGACAAAACGCTGATTAGGTAGGGACCACAGGGACCAATACGATATACTTTGGTGCTGAGGCATGTGGAATTATTGAGGAAGGGAACCACCATAGGGATTGCATGAAATGTATATGTTTAATAAAGACTAGCGTTTTATCATCATAGCTAGGGTTTCATGAGTGTGTATTAGTGTTAGCTACAATACAATTAGGGTTTTTTCTAGGGTTTGCATGAGGTTAGGACAACAAGGGTTATTCATGTATTATACGAATATTTGCGATCTCCAACAATGCTATATTGACATTAATGACAACCTTGACCAACATATTCATAGTATTTCTTAGGACATTTTCTTTCCTTAAAGGTGCCACAGGGAGTTGGATGTCCCTCTACATCTTTCAATGTACTTCGAAGCCATGCCAACCTTTTCTTGGATTTTGGAACAACGACCCTAAGTGGGTCCACTAGCTAAATGGACCCTTCTAGCTCTTCTTGATGATCTAAAGGATGTTCCAAAGGTACATAAGGACCTAAATCCACATCCTTGGGAGCCTACTGCTTTTCATCATCACGAGAGACCCTTTCAATCTTTAGTAGGCTGCATTATTCCACTCTATTTGACTCTTTTCTCCCTCTAAAGTGGAATCTCTTCTAGTCTTCTGGCATGGTTCTAGATGTCTAGTTCCATTTCTCCCTCTTGAACACAAATCTCTTTATCAGAGTTTGTGCTCCACCCTGGGAGAATACTCTTGTCATAAACTTTTCTTTATTCTTCCTAATGCTTACGTCTATTGCCTAAGCCTAAGCAACATTCACAATGTACCTGCAACCCTCATTAGGAGGTCCTTTTAATCTGAGGATTGTAGGGAATTGTCAACTCCCTCTTGATCCTTGCCTTCTTGCAGTAAGCATTGCAATCTCATCAAGCTAGAAATGCTCATCCTTCTCCTCATTCTTAGCATGTTTCTTTCCTTTCCTTTCAGGCTTGAGCTAGGGTTTCTTTTTTCAATGGAAACGTCGATCTATGTCTAGCTCTAGGGTTTTATCCAAAAACCCTATGGCTATCTTATCCAAGACTTCTAGTCTTCTAGGGTTTACAAAACCTTAGACTTCCAACTTTCATCGACATTCTATAGTATCTTTCAACTTTGTTCCTAAAACTACCCAACAAGGCCCAAAAGTGAGCGGTTATCTTGGTTCTGGTACTCTAATTTCTAGAGCTTAATTCAGCCGTATTCTATGATATCAAATAATTAAGAATAATTCATCTTAGCCATGCTACCAATTGATTGATCCAACTTCAAGTGGCACGAGCATGGTCCAAACTTCCTGGTAGATCTTAGATGTCTGCTCGATCCTAGGAGAATCTTCTATTATGCACTTTAAATGTCCTAGGTTAATGTCTTATGAACATTGTGGATCTATGTTGTTATTCACCCCACACATAATCTTTAACCAATTACTCATTAGTGCTATGAGGTTAAATCTCTTCATATTTAATTTTTTATTTTACTTGATTAGAATTAGGCTATAATCCACCCATATAGCGTTTGACTTTGTTAAATCGTTCCTCCATAATTTATGTGATTTTTTCGCATAAAATCAGGAGAAATAAAAAGTAAATATGTAGTACATTGTTTATGTTACGATAATTAAACAAATTTACTAGGAATTACTTGCCCACCATAATTTATGGAATTCTTTGCATAAATTTAGGTAGAGTAAAAAGTAAATATGTTGTTACGTAAATATTGTAACAACTCAAAAATTTAACACATATTTTTCCTTGCAAGATCTTATTGCTATGATACCATGTTGATTTTTCAAGTGCTAGACAAACACAATTTTCCATATCTGGTAATTACTTCCAATGATATATGAACATCATTAAGTAACTATACACAAAAATTCAACTTCTTAGAAACATTGGCTCTTCCTTAGATTACTTCTTACGATTATTAAGTAGTTATACACAAAAATTCAACTTCTTAGAAACATTGGCCTCTTCCTTAGATTACTTCATACGTCTGAGAGAGAGAGAAACATGTGTGGTAAGAGTGTAATGGGTGTCTTTTTTATAGTGATATTAAGTTGCCCCAAAGAGGTGGTTGCCCTAGATTACTTGATACGTCTGAGAGAGAGAAAATATGTATGTGATAAGTGTGTAATGGGTGTCTTTTTTATAGTGATATTAAGTTGTCTGCCCCAAAGAGGTGGTTGCCCTAAGGAGCCATGTCTCTTTTTAAATTAAATTAATTTCTTTCTTTCTTTCAATTTTAACTTAAATTAAATTAAATTTTCGTTCTTTTGATTTTGACTTGTGTGGCTGGGAATACCTCCCGCAGCTGCCCAAAAATCAACAAAAAATAAGGAGATGAAAGTGAGTCTCAAAAGAAACAAATGCATTAGAAGATTGAAGCCATATCTTTCTCTTCATTCTCAACACCTCATTTATTTGTAACTTGCTATGGTTCATCCATCTGGCCACTCCACACGATAATGAGACTTCAAGCAGCTAATTCTTGCTTCTAAGGGTGAAACAATTTCTTATCCTTCTGTTCAGGTTAAGATTCATCATTGTCAAGTGCATGGTTCTTCACCGTAATTGATCATCCTGGTTTGAGGTGGAAGTCCCAAATATATTGATCATCCTGGTTTGACTAAAAATCATATTGTGATTGATCTAGAATTATCAGATCAAAATTGCTCATCTCGCAGAAGCCATAACTCTAGAAGTCCCAAACATATTTACCTTTCCACATATATAATAGGTGTGACCACTTATTGATAGCCACTTGTCCAACCCTCCCTGCTTTATAATGTTCTCATTACCCTTGACATTAACATTGATCTATCTATAAGCAATACCCTTAGAACAACCTAGGAACACAACTACTAAAATGAAATATGTTCTTTAACTAGACAGCAAGGAGATAAAAGCAACAAAAGCAACAAAAGAAACAAATGTATAAGAAGATTGAATGCATTACTTTTACTTTATCTCCATTCTTACTCTCCACGATTCTTCCATTCTGCCACCCATAGGTTAGTGTAACTTCGATCCGTTAATACCAACAAACAAAGAGTGAGAGAACCTGTTTCTGATCCTTCTCTTGTGGTTTTGTTCCACAAATATCACATCATGAGGGTGCATGTTCCTTCCCCTGTTTCTGATCCTTCTCTTGTGGTTAAGTTCCATAAATGTCACATCATGAGGGTGCATGTTCCTTCCCCTCGCCTGATTGTGCTGGTTTGAGGTAGAGTGACAACATTTGTTTGTTCTTTTGCACCTGTGATAGTTGTTACCCTTAGCATTACCATTTTTATATTTGGGCAATTAGTTTCATAATTATTATGAATTAATTTTAGCAAACTTGTGAAAAAAATAACATGTATGATGATTCAAGTAGAATTCTTGGATTTTTAAACTATGCTATAATTTAGAAACATTCTCAATGTTTTGAATGGACACCGGACACCCTACCCATGATTAGGGAATCCAATTGAATCTTTGGTCCCCTTCAAAGTTTCAAGCTTCAATTGGATCCCATAATGATGGGTATAATTCCACTTTTTAAAAAGCCAAAAATTCTAATTGAACTTTGACAAACTATGAACCTCTACATAGTGAAATATGTAAGTTGATGTTTTTGTGAGTCCATGTTAGAGATTTTGGCTTCTTCTTGTTAAACAATTTTCATTACATCTCTTCATCTCTCATATAATTGAAAAATATCTTGTGCGGTGATTCAAGTAGAATTCTTGGGTTTTTAAACTGCATTATAATTTAGAAACATTCCCAATGTTTAGAGTGGACACGTGACCCACCATTAGGCAATCCAATTATGCTTGGAAGGATCTATCACAATCTTCAAAACAAGATGCAAAGTTGCAAACCAATCTCGACTGTGAAAGATATTAGTTGTAGGTTTCTAAGGAAGTTTTTGATATTGAAATTATTTTTAGTTTAGAGGGTGATAAATTAACTATGGCACCAATTGAAGTTGGACAAGTAAAAAGAATCCTTTGGGCAAGAGCCATCTATTGGTCCAATAGGTAATTCTTTTCACTCTAATCAACGTTTTGCATTTTTGTTTTTCCATGGATCGATATATAATTGTTAGACCAAAGATGTCTCTGGTTCAGGAATTCCACAAGCATCTGCTCAAAGCCCTCTTCAACGACTATTGGATTCACAAAGAAACTCACAACTATCAACAAAGCAAGAACAAGAAGATAAATCTACACTCCCTCTTACAACAACACAATTCCTTGGGGTTGAGTACACTTATTAGCTTCCTTGGGGTTGAAGCACCTATTAGCTTTGTCTGATGAGGTTAATTTTGAATCCTTTTCATGTATCAATGCCTACTCCAACCCCTGTAACTACTGAATATACTACATAATTGCCACATATATTCCCTATTAAAGGTGGATCAACATCCATAGACATTGTTTTCTCCAAGTTTTACGAAGAATATTTTAGAAATGAAAATTTGAAGTGGTGCATTACCCCCATTTGAGCCATCTGCATACTTCATTTTGATTCCTCTACTTTCGTATATCTTTGAAGGAGTTTCAAAGTTCTTCAAAATTAACATTTGTGACAGTCAAACAACTCTATCTGTGCAATAGAGACTGATGAAAGGAAGCTAGTCAAGTCATAGAGGCAATGATTGTATTTTGTTTCCAATTAATGTGCAGGTTGTGATGCAGATGTTGGCACACTTCTTGATTTCCTTTTCTCGATGATAATCTTTACAGAGCACAAATTGTTGTGTTAAACAATGTTATTATTTGAAGAGCAGCACACAATTTTAATAAACTTGTTTAGTTGTAGTTCCAATCCAAAAGAAAACTAGATCAGGTTTAGTTCACAATTATATAAACTTGGACAACCCTGATGCAATGGATCTGTCAATACATGGTCATCCTTTGACTGCTTACATTCGAGCAGGATATACATACCTCCATGTTTCAACAAATGCTATCTAGGAAGGTGGTCTTTGTCCATGTGCTTTTTTATGAGACAATTGATGATATTATCCAAACTCACTTAGGGACTTGCCCTTTGTTTCTATTCGCGACAAGGTCCTAGTAGAAATTTCTACCTTCACTGTTTCTTGATTTCGTTACCTGGCTTTATCTACTTCCATAAATGTCCAAATGTTCAGTACATCCTGCTGGCCTGATTTCTATCATTCGGTAGAAGTAACTTCATGGTACTTATTTATCTAAGATTTGATCATGGCACAAGTATCAGGATTCAGAGCCACTGATATGTATATTTACATTTTTGTTCTGATTCTACTAGAGACTTCATGTGTCAACGTTCATGTGTTTGTGTATTTGGTGATAGAAGTTTGGCTTATACATTGCCTTCAATTATCTGCATAATTGAGGATTTTGTATTATGAAGTCATAACATTTTCCAAGTGCATGTGAGTTGCAGGAGAGACTTTGTAATATTTCTCTCTTGTACATATGGGACCTCAAGCCTCCATTTCTTGAGAGCATCAACATGTCTTCTATATTCGTGATATAAGTCACAATGGTATAATTGATCATTAACCATGTAACTAGTGAAAACTGTAATTGATGTGCAAATTAACAGTGTAATTATATTACTCTAATGGAAGATTGTACAATAACCTTTATCATATGTTTATATTTGCCGTTCTTTGTTCAGGTTGGGAAATTCATCCAGGTTGTGTCCACATTCTTCGGAGGTTTTGTTGTTGCGTTCATCAAAGGATGGAAACTTACCCTAGTAATGCTATGTACGATTCCCCTTGCATTGGCGGGCAGTGCTATGGCTATGACAATATCAAAGATGTCAAGCTGATGCCAGCAAGCATATGTAGACGCGGCCAATGTTGTGGAGCAGACAATTGGTTCATTTAGGACGGTAAGTATGTGATCAACAACACAAACCATGCCTTTTCATGTCATAAAACCAGGTTTCTTTAGATCTGAAATTGAGGGTTACCGTGTTTTCATACGAGCACCAGTTCTATTGTATATAATCTATTCAGACTAATAACACGTTTTAGTTACATTTCAGCTTGCTGCTTTTATCGGGGAGAAGAATGCTGTTACTGACTATGAAAATTCCCTTACAATTGCTTACAAGGCTACTGCTCATCAATGGTTGGCAGCTAGTTTGGGCATTGGGTCTTTACATTTTATTTTGTTCTCCACCTTTGCATTGGCTCTTTGGTATGGATAACGGTGAATTATTCATGAAGGATATTCTGGCGCCGAGTGTGATTAATGTCATCTTTGCAGTTATGACTGGAGGCATGTGAGTTGAATCTGCATTGCGGAATGCATTATTGTCACTTGATCAGGAAATTTGACTATAGGTATTTGCACTTATTCAAACTAGATAAATTCACATTAATTAATGAGAACACAATGATAAATGTTCTGCTGGATTTCAGGTCTCCAGGACAGGCGTGTCCATGTTTAAATGCCTTTGGAGCTGGACAAGCTGCAGCTTACAAAATGTTTGAGACAATTGATAGAAAGCCAGAGATTGATGTATACGCGTCACCATGTTTAAAATTTAAATGCCTTTGGAGCTGGACAAGCTGCAGCTTACAAAATGTTTGAGACAATTTATAGAAAGCCAGAGATTGATGTATATGATAAAAATGGATTGGTACTTGAGGATATTCAGGTTGATATTGAGCTTAAAGATGTACACTTCGGTTATCCAGTGCGGCTTTATGTTCATATATTTTCTGCATTCTCACTGGAAATACCCAGAGGTACCATTGCAGCTATAGAGGTACCACTACAGCTATAGTTGGAGAGAGTGGAAGTGGGAAGTCCACAGTTATATTATCTTGTAGATAGATTCTATGATCCACAAGCTGGTGAAGTGCTTATAGATAGTCAATATCAAACAATTTAATGGATAAGGCAAAAAATTGGACTTGTAAGCCAGGAACCTGCTCTCTTTGAAACCACTAGTAAGGAGAATATTGCATATGGTAAAGATGGGGCAACACCAGAGGAAATACAGGCTTCTGCAGAGCTTGCCAATGCGGCAAAATTTATTAGTAACATGCCTCAAGTTCGTAGAAATAGATCTTCATTATTGGTGATTGGCATGTTCCTCTTTGTGGAAATGCGTTTCTTTTGCACAACATTTTGTGTATGCTGACAGCCATGGTTGCTCTTGTCAGGGGTTTGATACCCAATTCGTAGAGCATGGTACCCAATTATATGGAGTTCAAAGGCAAAGGATTACAATTGCGTGGGCTATTTTAAAAGATGCCCGAATTCTCCTCGTCGATGAAGCTGCCAGTGCCTTGGATGCAGAGTCTGAAAGAGTGGTTCAAGAAGCTGTTGATAGAATCATGAAAAATAGAACAGAACAACACTTATT
>APFE031634234.1:2145-18971 GCA_000404065.3 Pinus taeda
TTTAATTGATTAATTTATTCAATTTTTAATTAATTAATAAATCCTTATAGATTTGGTGAGTTATTGTTATAATATTATCTATCAATCCTAGAAATAATTTAATTTGTTTAATGTTATCAACTCATTGTGTGAAGTAAACAATTACTAATTTATGATTATGATGTTGAATGTTTAAGGACGATGTTATATGAATGATGTTTTTGTTAATTATTATAATGATGCTTTTAAGAGAGGAGGGAATGGGTTAATTTAAGGGATAAGGGCTAATTATTGATTTTTAAAAGTTCAAGTAAAGGTTTCCACGTGTTGCTTAGTTTTAATCAGTCATCTCGGTTCAAATTGTTCTTCCTTTTTTCTATTTCTATCACTTCTTTAATTTTCCTTTTAAGATAGTGGTCTTCTTTTCTAATCAATTTGACTTCTTCCATGCAGATGTAATGAGAGGAAGAGTGAACATGTTATGCTAAGGCCGAATTAGAGGTCCTATCTCTTCTTAAGTCGGCAGTGTGTTCTTTAATTCTAGTATTAAGAGACCTACCTTTTTCACCTATATATTCCTTACCGCATGAGCAAGGAATCACATAAACACCTTTTTGAAGTTTAGGGTTTATGGGATCTTTGACTGAGTTGAATAATTGTCTGATGGTGTTAGCAAGGGTGAATGCTACATTGATGTTATGTTTATTTAGAATTTTAGTAATTTTATCAATGGTCATTCCTCCTCTACTAGAAACTATTCTCACCTATATGGATTCATTATTTAACAACAAGTAGATACTTGTTCTCAGCTCTATAGAGAATAGCTTTTCTGTCATACAAGTAAGGACTTCCTAAAAAAATTCTATATATATCCAAAGGAATCATGTCTAACTCAACCTCATCTACAAATGTTGACCCAAAAGAAAACTTGAGTTTGCATTGTCTAGTCACTTGTAGTTGCGCTTTATCATTTAACCATCCTAATGGGTATGGTTTCTTGTGAGGTGTAGTCTCTAATCCCAGCTTCTTTACAATTGCTTCAGAAATTAAATTTACTTGTGAGCCACTATCAAACAAAGTATCAATCATGTCTTTTTCTCTCATTTTCTTCATCAGTAGTAGATTGTGCAAAATTACTAGTAGATGCTTCAGAATTCTTACGTCTTATACCTGTGGCTGTAATATTTGTTTCATCTCCTAATTCTGACCCCAAGTCTTTCTGAATAGCTACAACAGTCTTCTTGTTCTTGCCCTCAAACTTCTTAGGTCTCATCTCTTGATGTAGAATCCAAGGCATTGATCCTTGTCCTGCAAGGTAATTTGTAAAAACTGGGTAGTGGTCTTTGTCATGACCCTAACTCTTACATTTCAAACACCATACCTCCTCGCGCACCTTTGGTCAGACCATCCTAGCCTGCTTCAAGCTTTGCATCTCAAGCCATAGATTCTGCAGCTGTGCGTGGATCTGTTGAAGGCCTAGATTAGGATCTTACATTAGAGTCTCGTATAGTCTCATGGAAATCTCTGAGGCCTCTGCCTGAGTTATTAGCTTTTGCTATGACAATGCACTCCTTAAGTGGGGTAATAGCAAAGCCACAAACCACTCACGATGTTGTCCATATTTCAAATTCATATTGGTTTCGCGGATTTGACACTTCAATATTTGGTCCAATTCCTATGGTGTCTCACCTGGTCACATCATGATTTCTTTGAATCCTATAATCAACTACGACTCAGACTTAGGTCTTCTAAATTCCCTATTTAGTGTTGCTTAGATGTCCACTACTCTCACATTTGAGTTATCATTGGAGTAATTAATATACCAGGTTAGTGCACGATCCCACAGAATGCTAACCAGTGTCGCTTTCTTTATATGGTCATCTGTAACACCTTGAGCTTCCCATACAGCCCTTACAACGAACCAAAATTGGTCTAGTTCCTCATTTCCCAAACCTTTGAACAAAGGCAACTTCATTATTTTTGCCATATTGAATAGTAGTGGTGGTGGAGGTGGCACAGGTGAAGCTGGAGGAGATGGCGGTGAAGACGAAGGTGGTGTGGATAGAGGTGGTATTTGCGGAAACCCTTGTCTTATCAACTGAATAGAACTTCATGGAGAGACCTTCGTTATCCCTTATTTGCCCCTCGCAAAGGTGAAATCAAGGGCATCCCCAGTTCGAATCCCGGTGTCACCTTGTTGAGGTAAGTAAATGGAAGGAAAAGTCTATATTTCCATTACAGAACCTCTGGAGACATATTGGTAACATATTATCAATATAGATAGTGAGTTACGTACATTTGATCCTGATTCCATCGTGAATGTATGACCCTTAAGTTAGGGATATACTCTGAACCCTTATTTCCTTTGTTTCTGTAACGATTTCCACTTTGTATAGTCCCAAACATCAAGGTAGCTGCATAACCCATTTTTCACACAACAACATTTTAATCCAAGTATTCAAAGATTTTACGTACTTACCTCGCGGTCCTTTGAACAATCGGTGCTCTGCCTCACTATAGGTGACTGAGATGTTGACTGCAAATTCAGTAACAAATCCTCCCATCATGCGATTGAGCCGATGATCGACAGCGTGCACGATCTTATCCCCTGATGCTTCCAACCTTCGCACTAGCTCCAGGGTCCACACAATAGGACCATCAAGTTTGCACCTTCCTTAGCTATTTGTTAGCTTCTCCATCCACTCATATAGCTCAATAATAAAGGATGGGAAAACAAATTCATGGATCTTCATATACAGGTATTGGTCGAACCATTGTTCTTTTGACAGTCACATGTTTTTGTTCACTTGCACCGCGAACTCGTGAATCCTTCTATCTAACCAGCCTTTGATTTCTTTCTTAGTTGGATTCCAATGATACGACATCACACATATTTATGTAGATTTTATTCTCGGCAACGAAACCCTTTGTTGGCTTGTGGGGACCTGACCCAGGTTCAGTGCTAGTTAGTCAAACAATTCCCTACACTACTAGCCCTTTTGACATCAACCCGCGGAGTGCGGACTAAAGTCTCACCTAAAGCAGTATGAGGGGATGCTGGAACCAAGTTTTTGCACCCTTGAGATGGATGTGATGTCATTTTATTCCAGTTATACTTGCCTTCACGCAGGTTGCTTAACCCTCCGTTCCACCCTATAATACCTTCACAAAAGGGTACAATCATCTTCCGCTCAACCCTAACTAGGGGCTGAAGTCCTTTTGTGCTGCCAGGGCAGCGAACTGTGATATCTCACTAACTATGCTAAACATATGTTCCTATTTTTGGTCACTTATCCAACACAATTACATACATTCGCGTATCATATAAGCATTATAAGTGAAATTTATACCCAATATAACATATGCATAAACAAGAAGTAAAGACATAGAAATTGTAGAATACTTCTCTTAATTAATAATTCCAAATGATTACAGACTCAACCCGCCTTGCACACTCAGCTGCAGGGGTCTACGCACACAACTGCAGACTTCTAGGCCTTTGTGCACTTAGCTGCAGAGCCTCTACCTACGCTACGACCCAAAACTTAGACTTCTACTCAGAGCTATCTCTCATACCTCATTCCATAATTCCATTAATTGCTTGATCTATATAACTACTTAGAGCTTAAATCTATATATACAATTCCATGGTCCATAGACCATGGGTAGATCTTCTACAGCCGACATTACATTTTCAAAATAAGGGCAGACAACCCTATGACTCTTTGACATCTATGTGCTCCGCGACCAAAAAATGTGGAGTTTTTACATTTGGATTATAAAATTGGACCAAAATATGGGCTTTAAGCCCCAAAATTTCCCTTGGGGGATCCGGCGCAAAACACCAATGCATCTGGAATTTACCCAGAAATATAGTGAATTTACTATCATATAACAAGACAAGATCGTTTACCTTGAATGTGCGAAGCTTGATATGGCGATCATGCCATGTTTTTTCATGTTCCTTCTATACTTGTTGATGTAATCCTACCAAAAATCAATCCTGCGAGTCTTTCCTCCAAGGCCTCATGATCCGCCATATCTGTCAAAGCTTCTATGCTCAAACTAGGCACAATATACTCCATCAAAATTACATCTTCGACCTCATATACTAATCAGAACAATGTTTTCCTTGTCATCTTCTTACAAGTAGTCCTGTAAGCCCATAGTATCATAGGTATGTGCACATCCCGGTCATTTCGATGTGAATTGGAGATCTTCGTCACTGTGTTCTCCAATATCTTATTAAAGGCTTCGACAGTTCCATTGGCATGTGGATGATACGGTGTAATCTTCTGATGTTAGACCTAGAATTCTTTAGTCAACACGCTGATCCTTTTGTTCAGAAAGTGCATACCTCTATCACTCATCAGCATTTTCGCGCAACCAAATCTGGTTAAGACATACTCAAACAAGAACTTTGTTGTTGTAGCCCCTATATAATACTTAACCGACTGTGCTTCTGCCCATTTGGTGAGATATTTTGTCATGGTGATAATATAGCGCACACTTTTTTTCTTTCCCGGGGTCTGAATTGGCCCAACAAAATCAATCGCCCACTTCTCAAATTCCTGCAAGGACACATGAGGATGTAGCGACAACTCATCCCTTCATGAGGGTCTGCAAGTTATTTGACATGCATCACATGCCTTACAATCCTTGTGCAATGTTGGCCACCATAAATTTGCATGAAAAATCTTTTGCATAGTTTCCTTGCCCGCATAATGACCTCCCATGGCACTGCCATGAGCTTTAGCGAGAATGCTATCTCGTTCAATGTCCGACACATATCTTTGTAAGATTTCATCTCCACCCATTTTATATAGATTTCCCACAATGACTGAAAAATTGGTCACGTGCACTACTAATTCATTTTTCTACTGACTTTTATATCCTTCCAATGCCATCCCCGTAGTTAAGAAGTGAAAAATGTCTACAAAATGATCATGTTCTACACGCACTACAAAGAGCTACACATTTAGCAACCCTTCCTCCAAATTGTTAGTATCCTCTCTTGTTTCTATCTACAACAGATGGTTAGGTCCCACATTTAACCTTCCTAGCTTTAGAATGACTTCAAAATCATACTCCTGGAATAATAGCAACCATCTGAAGATCTCCCCCCCCAACAAAGGGTTATTGATGAGGTATTTCAAGGCATAATGATCTGTATACATCTTGAAATTCTCTCCTAATAGATAATGCCTAAATTTTTGCAACGCGTACACCATGGCCAATCCTTTGTGCTCAGTTGTTGAATAATTTTTCTCGGACTTTGATAACTTCCTACTCGCGAAGGCTATAGGATGGTCCATTTCTCCTTCACTGGCTTGTGTTAGCACTGCACCCAATGCAATGCAAGAGGCATCCACATGTACATGAAACTCCTTTTTCCAATCATGGAATACCAAAATCGGTGCAATGACCATATTTTCCTTTAATACATCTAAGTTGCACTCACTTTCTTCATCCCAACAAAAGGTTGCATCCTTCTTCAACAATTTCTCCATAGGCACAGTAATTTGAGCATAAGATTTGATGGATTTTCTAAAATATCCCTATGTCCCATCATCGCACGTAGTTGCTTGACATTCGCCTCCAAATTCATTATTACCACAATCTTTGTAGGGTCCACCATCAATCCTTGCTTGCACACCATGTGACCCAGCAAGATCCCAAGGGAACATAGAATATTCATTTCTTCAAATTTAGTGTGATCTGGTATCTGCGACACGTATCCAACATCAGGCACAAACTTGCTACATGGCACTTCACTAATCTAAACATTGTCCAATCATCAAAGTAGACTTCCAAGAACTTATGAATGAACTCCTTCAACATTGCTATGACTAAGCCCGAAAATGCTGCAGGTGCATTCTTAAGTCCAAATGGCATGACATTGTACTGAAAGCAACCCCATTCCATTGCAAAGGTCATTTTTCTCCTATCCTTGGGCGCGATATTAATCTCATGATACTTAGAAAACCCTTCAGTAAAGGAATATGCCTCCTTCCCTCCAACATTGTCTATCACTTCATCTGTAAATGGCGTTGGGAATGGTTTGTGGACACACGCATCATTAAGCTTCCACAGGTCTTTGAAAATCCTTATTTCACCATTTTGTTTCTTCTCCTGAACCACCATCGAGCTCACCCAATCAGATTCTTCAACTAGTTCTATGATTCCTGCCTCCAACATCTTATCCAGCTCTTGGTGAACCTTTTCCTTGTATTGTGGATTAAGGTGATATGACCTTTGTTTAATAGGCTTCGTATCTGGCTTCAGAGTGATCTTTATAATGCCCAAATCGCCAACTATGCCCCTCAAATCCAAAAAATTCATAGGGAAGAGATCCTAGTATTCGTGGAGTAACTCAACAACTTTATCCATGGTAGCATCATCTCAATAATCTCCAATCTTCACAAACTTCTGTTCTACTTCAGCATCAATGTTTACTTCCTTTGTCTTTAATGGCAGGGAGATGTCTAAGTTTTGTATTTGTGGTCCTTTGACTTCGTGATGCCCTTCTGCCTCTGGGATATTAATGTTTCTCGAATCTTCATCCTCCTCTTTAGTGGTCACATTATAGCATTCCAACACATGGCGCAACTGGGTGCTCCAATCTGGTTGGCTCCATTCCATAGGTTCCTTCAGCATTCTAAAGATAATTGCCTTAATCTCTTGTAGCGCTTCATCGATTCTTGGGAAGCTGTATTCAATGTTGAAGGTAAATAAGAACCATTCCTTCAATATATCCCATTCTGTGATGCCATGAAGGAGCTCCATTTCTAGATACCAGTTCATTGGAATTTTATCCAAAGTATGGAAAAATATGTGTACCCACTCTAGCTGTGGTTCTGCCCCCCGTGCTTTAGCCCATTTTTCTAGGTGATCAAACATATCATCCCTTCCATTACATTTCTCAATCATTCTCATGTTAACACACCCAAACCACAACTTCATCATTCTTATGTAATCTCGCCATCGAGTCAAACTATCCTTATGCATACCCCACCATCATGCAAACGTAGCATGTAGTGCCAACTCTAATGCTTGGAAGAGGTGACCCTCAAGGACTTTGAGCTCAAAATAATCCAAAAGTAGATCAATGTCAGTTAAACCATCATAATAGGGTAATTTCCTTACCTCTGACGAAACACAGTATAGCGATTTCGTCATCATATTGCATCGCAATATAGACACTTCATGCAAACGATTATACCAATGTTCTAACTCCTTGTCTAAATCAGAGGTGTAGGAACTCTCCTGATCCCATGCAATCCTACCATATTTCATCGTATTGATCAAATCTTGATCTCATGTAGTCATTTTGTATATTTGATCCAATTCATCATCACTTTCTTCATAATTGCGGGTTGATTCAGTATATCACGCTCCTTCTGCAGGGTCCAACAATACTACAACGCGAAGTGATTTTCTTTCAAATGACATTGTCCTCCTCTTCAAATTGATGACCCCATTCATATTAATGGCCCAATCAATTCCCAAGAGCGCGAAGTAGGGATTACTGTCATCAACAAGTTCTATAACTCCAAAGTCAGCCATCGCGCTCTCACCTTCTATATCAACTGTTACTCCATATAATCATCCCATGGGGATGATTTTCTGCTATTTCACCATTATGAGCTAAATTGGAGACCATTGCAACATAGGTCTCTCCATTCTTTCCCATGTTTATTTTGGTAATACGTTCACATCGGACCCCATATCCAAGATGAACTGGTCCATCTCATAATCATTGTTGGGCAACAGATCCCCCCATAGTAGGTTTTTGGGGCTTGAAGCCCAAATTTTGGTAAAGTGTAATGTAAAGACCCCACGAAATGTGGGTGCAGAGCATGAGAGTCTGTGGTTGTCCGCCCTAAAATAATATAAGTTAATGTATGGTATGTCGGCCTACCCATGGTCCGTGAATCATGGGATTAAATAGAGTGAGGCTCTAAGTGTAAAGTAAATCTTAAGTTTTGAATGACGAATTAGCTCTGATTCTGTAAGTCTGAGTCTTGGGTTGTAGTAGTAGGAAGAGGCTTTGTAGCTGAGTGTGTAGAGGCCTGGTAGAGTCCATAGCGTGTCTGTGGACCCCTGCAACTGAGTACACAGGGTGGAGTTGGGATTGTACTTGGACATGGAATTAATAAAAGATAAGTTGATTCTGGAATATTTTGTCTATGCTTGTGTTATATTTATGCATCTCTTTACAGTTTTATGATTTCGCACACTTGTTTTGAATGTTGAATGATTTATGAGAAGATTAGGCCCACATAATTAAGTTAATATCTATAATAATAACACAGTAAGGAATAAGGATCTAGACAACACCTCTTCACGCTCTTTACAGATCTACGCGGAAGCAGTGGCACATGTTGTGAAGGAGAGATAGCTGCGCAGAGCAGCACAAGTCTGCGGGTTCGGTTTGTGAATTTCCTAGACTTCATCAAGACATCCCTAGGGTGTAGAAACCTAGTTCTAGCACCCTCCCATACTACCTTGGGTGAGACCTCAGTCTGCGCACCACGGATTGTTGCCGAAAGGGCCTGTAGTTTAGGGATTTGTTTGGCTAAATCACTTTTGAACCTGGGTTAAGCCCTAACAAGCCAACAAATGGTTCCATTGCTGGGACTGGGATCTCCCTAAGGAATCTATGATGTCATGCCACTGGAACCCAACAAAGAAGGAAATTGAAGAGTGGTTGGACAAGAAGATTCACGAGTTTGTGACACAAGAAAATAACACTATGTAGGTATCTGAGAAAAGGTGGTTGCATCGCTGTGTATATGGAAATCCACAAGATTTTCTTCGCATCCTTTCCTTCTAAACTGGACGAGTGGATCGTGAGGTTAGCTAACAGCCAGGGAAGGTGTAAGCTTGACCAACCGATAGTGTGGACTCTAGAATTAGTGCATCGACTATAAGCGTCAGAAGTTAAGATCACACGAGCTGTGGACCACTGGCTCAGCTGGATAATAGGGGGATTTATCACTGAGGTTGCGATAAAAGTGATGGTAAGCTACAACGAAGTAGCATGATGTTTCCTCAAGGGACCGTGAGGTAAATATATTAAATCTTTGAATACCTGGATTAAGATGCTGTTATGTGAAAAGAAGGTTATGCGAATACATTAATGCTTGGAATGATGCAGAGCGGAAAGATCTACAAAGGTAGTGGGGAATTAGGAAACAGTCCCCTAATAACATCTTTGTGAGAGAGCGAGGAAGAGCTCACTCAGGTCTCTTTAAGGAGTGCAGTCAGTTTGATAAGGTAGCACATTCTGTAGTTACCAACCCCACCCACACCACCACCTACTTCACCTCCCTCACCTCGATCTCCACCCACTCCACCTCCACCATCCCCGCATTTCAGCATGGCGAGCGCGATCAAGCTATCTATATTCAAAGGAGTAGGGAATGAGGATCCGGACCAGTTCTAGTTCATGGTAAGAGCAGTGTGGGAAGCACAAGGGGTCACATACGACAACATTAAGAAGGCTACATTGGTAAGTGCACTACAGGATCATGCGTTGACATGGTATATCAAGCACTCCAATGATCACCCAAATGCTGGAATAACAGAGATCCAAAATGTGATGAACAAAGAATCTAGCCACCGAAATCAGAGACACCATCAATCATCAGGTTTAAAGAAATCGCAATGCTTCCAGGCGAGACCCCTTGGAATCTGGATCAGCGACTGAAGAGTATGATCCACGAGGCTAATATGATGCTCACGGATGCGTAGCATCGTGAATGGTTTGTGGAATCTCTAACACTGCACCTGAGGACAGCGCTGTCACAACAGAAACTTTTTACCCATGCCGAAGCATTGGAAATGGCGATGAGGTTGCATGAGACACCAATATAGGATCCGAGGCTGGGAGTTCAACAAATCCATGCGCAACTACAAAATCTCTACCTGGAAATGCAGAGCTTGAAGCAGGATAGGGCATTGTGGCCAAAGACACGCGAGGAAGTATGGTGCATAAAATGCAAGTGCTAGGGCCATGACAAGAATCACTATCCAGTATTCACAAACTACTTGGTAGGAGGGGGGCCAATGCCATTGAGACCAGAGGCATAGGCAGGGCCGAGTGCAACACCCGTGCTATGGTGCATGATCTGTCAGATAGGAGGAAAGAACACGATGAATAATTGTCATTTGTTGCAGAAGTATACATAGACTCCCCAACAATTGTTTTGTAATTCTTGCAAGTCAATAGGCCACGATGACAATACTTGTTGTAGCTACGAGATAATGATGGATCAAACCCCCACATATAGGATGCAGACAGAAATGCGAACCCTCGACCTAGCTGTGGGGATGGCGAGTGCCAGATTTCAGGGATGAGGTCGAGGATGAGGAGGAATGGGACCAGGAAGGGGCTGCGGCCAGTTAATTTGTTACAATTGTGAAGGAGTAGGGCACTACGCCCACGATTGCACCAACCCGATGAGAGTATCCTATTCATATTGTGCTCAGTTTGACCATGAAATGGTAGATTGTCCTATGTTGATCACACAAATGCGTGAGAAAGGGGTACTCTAGCCTACTCCGACTCAAAATATTCAAATGATGAGGTCTGAACTGCATGAAGAGGACCCAAATGTGAACATAGTGCTCAAAAGTGGTGTGACTACAGGGGACAATAAGGGGAAGTAGTCTGAGGAAGATACATGGGTTCATAAGGCTCCTACAAAGGAACCTAAGTTTCACTTAGAACGTGCAAAGGAGACATTCATGGAAGCTAAGAAGAGCTTCGTGGAAGCCTCCACTTCAGGTAGTGAGGATCAACTAGAGACAGGGATGGATCCTTCTATGCTTACTACCTTTTGGGAGACATGCATGAAACTGCTGTGCGGCAATAAGGCCATTAAGGGACTACAGGAGTTGATCACCAAGTGCACAGGGTCAGGGGAACTATGCATAGGCAAGAAACTGGGAAAGCATGCATTGTGCACTAGAAGGGAAATGAGATTGATGGCACAGATTGGCGAATATGAAATTCATCAGGTAATCCTAGACCTGGGTTTGGATGCAAATGTGTTACCAAAGCAAACTGGGAAAGCATGGGTAGGCCCACATTATAGTGGTCCCCTTTTCAATTACGAATTGCAAACGAATAGAAGATTTTGCCCATCGGGAGGTTGCAAGGGGTAACAGTTGACATCAAAGGCATGAGCACACAGATGGACTTTAAAGTAATAGAGATTGTTGATGACAACAATCCTTATCCTGCATTGTTAGGAATGGATTGGGCCGCTGATATGAATGGAGTCATAAACCTGAAGAAGCAGAAGATGATATTCGAGAAAAAGTCCCTATGCGTAGTACTTCTGCTAGATCGAGTCAAAGGAGCGCGCTACATCGAACCTGTGCACGACGATGAAAGTGATGGTGAGCAGGACTGTATTTACTAGATAACATTGCAAGACCAGGATCGGGTGAACCCAACTACAGATGGGAGAATCTCATGGGAACGCAAAAGTTCCTATACTTTGGATTCAAATGAAGAAGTAGAATGATGGCAGAACTGGCTACACGAAGTGACAATGCTGAATTGCAACATGATGATTAGATCACTGCATTGCATGATGACAGAGGCAAGGGAACTTCCAACATATGATGGAGTGACAGCGATGGATGAATTCCTGGACAAATTTGAAAGCGTAGTACCAGAATAGCAACAGTACGGTGCGCTGGAATGGGTGTTGCACGCAACACCTGCACATTGGTGGAGTACACATCAGAAGACCATTGGAAACTGGTGTGAATGTAGAAGATGGATGCACTTACAGTTTGAAAGTCCCCAGCATCAAACCAGAGCTAGGCAGCCAAGATGAAGCAACTTGCATGCCCACCTATGTCAATGGGTACAGACGTGTGCTGAGTAAGCACATCCCAGACTAAGGATAGAAAATCAGAACCAGATGTGGTGATGCACACCACAAGTATACCATGATGGAGCATTCAATAAGCTATGCGGAATCATGAATAGAGTTCACCAGGTAAGATGAAATGACTGGGACCTGCGCATACCAGCGGTCCAATGGGCTATAAGACCATAAGAAAAAACTAGAGCGCAAAAATGACCCCAACACTGATGGGAGGAGACGAAACCATAAGAGCAAAGAAGAATCCCCATATGATAGCTCCTGCAGTTGGGACAGTACACGACGACCCGGGTAAAGGAATTATGTAGTTACACGAAGCCATTTAGTGAGGACACTTGAAACTTCACGAACTTGACAAAGATTAGGTACGGTTGAGAAATAAAAGCATGACATTGGATGAAGAAATCAATAAATTGGAAACTGAAGTTACGCAAGCATGCTGTGCTGAAAAACTAAGAACAATGGGACAAGGTCTAGCTAGCCATACTACTACATTAGAAGAAGTTGTGACCTTGCTACCATGGCTGAGACTGCACCTTACTAGACAAAGTAAATAGAGGAGCACATCATACAAAGAAGAATGTGACGCACTGGCGAACACAAGGGTAATTGAGGGGTGTCGCGGCCTAGGCCAGTAGGAAAATTGAAGCCTCACACTAGTGGTGCGACCACCTGACTATCTGTAGGAAGCACAGTCTCAGCACTCCAAGCAGTTGAAAGAGAGTGTGGGACTATAAAAGCGCATGTATGGGAGATGCACGAGACGTAGGTTGCACGTAGGATCAGAATGTCACAGGGGTCACAGCTGCACATAAGGGGTTGTACTGCTATGCGGGTAGGCTGGAAGGTGACTGTTGGTGTCACTGTTCATGACAAGAGGTCCAATTTAAGGCAAAAAGGAGTGGGCAACGGACAATTAAGACACGAATCAAGAATGAGATTTGGGATGATATGCCACCAAGAAGGCATTAATGATGCAAAAGTGGGGGGAAGGATCGAATTCAAATTCAAAGCATGCTATAAAACTCCCAAGGCTAGCTCCAAGGCAACACTTGGTTGTTTGAGAATCAAGCAAGTAGAGAACATTGAGCGCTACATACTCTTGCCATCCTCAAGTGTAGACACAATGACAGCTGCTAGAACATGAGTGCAATTCGCCGAAGTTAACACGGAGTCCCATATGGCCCATGAGGAGCCTGGAGAGTTGGTAGTTGCGCTAGAAGTTCCAAAATCACCACCCATGTCATGGCCACAAAAATATAAGCAAACAATGGGGCCAATCTGTGTATCCCCAAGAAACCCATGGTTTGGAAAATTTTCAATGGCGAAGAAGGGGAAAGTCATCACCATTGAAACAACAGAGGAGGAGGAAGACTTGCAGGCCCTGATTGCCCAAATTGAGGTGCAAGACAATGAGACAGAGGATGTCTCCCAAAAGCATTATGTGACAAAGTTACCTCTATACATCCCCCCGTGGAAGGGGAAAGCCAAGGTACCAAAGGACCTGGAGGCCACAAAGAGTGCGCTCCAGACCCCGCTTCTCGTTGATGATATAAGGTTTGAAGGTCCACTATTGGGACAAGTACGACAATGAAGTTCGAAGATTAGGACCTTGCGGACAACGAGAAGTTCCCACAGTTGGCCATGAAGAAGTTAATAAAGCAGAAATGGTTGCGTTGTGTGGAGAAGGTTGGGTTACTCCATCTGCGATGGATATCCCACTACCACCGCATGCCCATCACCATTTTTTTCATCAAGCAGCTATTGTGCCTAGTGCATGATGGGTATCTCTGGCTGGAGGAGCCGATTCCCATCACAACCTATCTACTTCACCGAATTTCTCGACTGTCGGTCAATGGAAATGACCCTGCAACCATAGCAGGAAAAGGCAGTAGCTTGGGCCTTGCAGAAGCTATGAAGGCCAAGTATAAACTAGAAAAGAGAAAGCGGGGGTACACAATAGCCAATATTAAAGACCAAGGGGTGTGCATAGCCACCCAGCTACTAGCCGGCAAGCTAATGAGGAAATGTCGTGCCGATGAAGTACCACCATCTGTGATTGCGTAAGACCTTCCACTATGTGTGGTTTCTCTTATCCATCCTATTGGTTGCAGGGGAGCTGTCAGCAGATAGTGATTTTCCCACTACTGAAGGTGACTTGCCTGATGTCATGAGGTACACCTCATTATGGGCTATAAAGACACGAATCGGATTCACGAGATAAAGGTGTTCTGGGTGTTCGTGGAGGCGAGCATATGAACATGGATCAACCATAGGCCGTGCTTGTCCCCTACAGTTCATAACAACTTGCAAAGAGTAGCAGAATTCAAGGAAGATTTGCATAACCAATATATTCGGTCACGCAAGGATCTAGCCCAAACATGGGTGAAGCTTCCGTTAATCTCAACGGATGATACAATCTTCACAGTGGTGGCATCGTGGCCTCTGAAGTGGCGTGCCCCGAACTTAGCGAAAATGGAGAAGATCGCAGTGCAGCAACAAAAGAAGGACACCAAGTTGTGCCTCGCACAGCTGGCTAAGAGGACACACCAGTAACAAGAAGCAACCACACGGTAGAAGGCGGTCGATGCCACAGCAGCAGCACAGACGGCAGAAACCACAACCGTGCGCACTAGAGAGGCCAAGGAAGGCCAAGAGATGTCCTCGGAGTAGCAGACTGAGGAAGTGGACAGAAAGGAGGACTGCATGGACCCTAGTATGACATCAACACAACTCAAGCGGCAGCATGACCCAAAGAAAATGACCCCCAGGAAGAAAGGGAAAGCCACAAAGATGTCCATCAACCCAATCACGCTCATAGAATTTGATCTATTAGATATCAGTAAAATGATTCAGGAAGTCGCACAGGACACACTCTAGGGATTACGGATATAGCAAAGCACTGTGTTGGGGGCACTCAGCATGCAGCTACAAGGTTTACAGGTACACCACCCCCAAACAGGCACCCTGGCCCAACATGTTGCAACAAGAACTAATGAGGCCGAACACCATTGTGCGGCTATATGGGTAACACCTTCATCTTGCTCGAAGGCGCATTAGCCACAGTGAGCAAGGATGACTGGGCTGTGATGAGTAACATGACAAGCATTGGTTTGAACCTGGCTATCCTGCCGCATGAAATACTACACTAGCTGCAGAATGGGGTCATCACCAAACTCCGCGCCGGGGAAGGCTAAACGATCTAGATCCTGCATGAGTAGAAAATCAACATGGACCAGCTCAGCGTCCAAAGGGATGAGTTGATGGTGTAGGCTAGCGGATTGGAGTAGGCCGTAGAGGAGGCATGCAGGAGCATTCTAGAGTTGGTCGTACCGATAGAGCTACCAGCAACATAATGGGTCCATAGGTTGGCAAGCGGAGTCCGCGAGGCCCGAGAGGAAATGGAAAAGGTTCAGTTGGATCTGAACCTACAAATCACTGAGCTGCGATTAAAGGCGCATCCCTCCACACCCCTCAAAGTCAAAGAGCAGTGCACATGCGCTGTCCAGATGAGTTTGGAATGGATTGGCTAGGCGACACAAAGGTGCACCGGGATGTTGGAACAAGCACTAACCATACTTATGCACCTAGAGGAAGACCCAAACCTACAGCGCCTAGAGATAGAAGTGTGCGAGTTGCAGCAGGAGTACAACAGTGTCTAGGGCACCATGCAGACGATTTCCCTTACTCAATGACTCGCCTGACTACATCAAGCAAGGGCACTGAAGGACAGATTAGACACCGCACACCAAAAAGAAGCCCTACTTAAAGCATGCATCCATCCATGGATCGATGAAGCATTCACAGTCATAGCTACCATTGAAGGGAAGTTGTCACAGATGCAGGAGTCGTATATGATTGGACAGGAATGTGACCCTGCTCACAAAAGTTTAGAGATATGTGTGTAACAAGTACAACAAGAGACAAAACAGTGTGTGGCGGACACCCAAGCTACACGAGACCTACTGCATGGACTTTGCGCATAGATCACTACACCTGTAGAGTGACTAGGGATGAGTCACAATGATTGTGTTGGGGGCCTATTTGGTAGCAGACCCCCCATAGTGGGCTTTTGGGGCTTGAAGCTTGAATTTTGGTAAAGTGTAATGTAAAGACCTCGTGAAATGCAGGCATGGAGCACAAGAGTCTAGGGTTGTCTTCCCTAAAATAATATAATTTAATGTATGTTATGTCGGCCTACCCATGGTCCATGGACCATGGGATTGTATAAATAGAGTGAGGCTCTAAGTGTAAAGTAATTCCTAAGTTTTGGATGACAAAATAGCTCTGAGTTTGTAAGTCCGAATCTTGGGTTGTAGTAGTAGGAAGAGGCTCTACAGCTCAGTGCGCAGAGGCCTAGAGAGTCCATAGCTGTGTGTGCATACCCCTGCAGTTGAGTGCACATGTTGGAGTTGGGATTGTACTTGGATGGAGAATTAATAAAAGATAATTTGATTCTAGAATATTCTATGTCTATGCTTCTGTTATATTTATGCATCTCTTTACAGTTTTATGATTGCGCACACTTGTTATGAATGTTGAATGATTAATGATAATATTGGGCTCACATAATTAAGTTAAGATCTATAATAATAGCACAATAAGGAATAAGGATCTAGACAACACCTCTTTGCGCTCTTTACAGAGCTACGCAGAAGAACTTGCACAGGTTGTGAAGGACAAACAGCTGCGTGGAGCAGCACAAGCGTGCGGGTTGAGTTCGTGAACTTCCTAGACTTCATCAAGACATCCCTAGGGTGCGGACACTTGGTTCCAACACCCTACCATATTGTTATAGACATTTTTGGGCACTTCAAACCCAATCATAAATTTCCATAAACTGAGGGCTCCTAAGTCCCTAAAAGTGTTGCTTCACTGCTTAAAGGAACAAGGTCAGCTGATTACATCATCTCCCAAAAGTTCTCCACTAAAAACTGCTCA